>JAGFNK010001291.1:0-11468 GCA_025769875.1 Russula earlei
CCTGTTGTGTTCGCAGCTTGAGGATCACATACCGCCAGCACATCAGAATCCTCGTTATCTAACAGCTGGCTCCAATATCACGAACACTTTCATTTCACCCACATTTGCGATTGAACAGCTCGACACCAGCCAAATATGCCCTGAACTGAGCCTTCAGGGCGTGCAGGGCCTCGTGTGGATTCTGTCAAGACACGTACTGCTGATCCGTGTGGACTCAGGAGCAGGTGGGCAAAGGTCGGAACAGATGGTACGCGGCGTAGGCGGCGTTGAACAAGAGGACGAGCCCAAATGACTAAGATGTACCAGATGGGGACTGGTACGTGTAACTGGAGGCAGAGGCGAAGGTTAGAAGCCAGTGCAGCGAGGGGCTTTTAAACAAGGCGGTCGTAGAAGAGTACCTTGGAAGCGAGAGGAGTCTTTAAACTGAGCGGTCGCAGGGGAGTACCAGGAAGATGAGAGTATCACAAATGGACAGTCTGACGACTGCCATGCTTCATTGGGGCTTATATACAGTATACAGGGTCGATTACAAAGCACTGGGACTATTCTAGACTCTTTGGTACCATCCAATAGGACTACAGAGGCATAAACTTGCTTGTGTCAACTTTTCAGGCTTACTGAGCGCATTACTGATCATTGTGGAGCGATGACATCATTATGATGTCACTGTGGAGCGCTTAGTGAGCCTATGAGGTCACTGTGGAGTCGCTCAGTCAGCCATGATGTCATTGGAGCCTTGATGACGTCAGATGATTTATGCAACAGTTTCTAAGAGTTTGTGCCACTGTTTCGGGTCCATGGTGGCTGAGTGGCCATGTGGCTGCCACGCGATGATTACCTGATTAGGAAACTGGTGCCTGGTCGTGTTATAGTGCCTTTGCAATAGCAATATCTTGTACCGCAGGGGGGATAGCCCAGAAAATGGAAGGGAGTCGGCAATGCAAAGTGAGAGAGGTTCTTCTTGAGTAAAATAGGACAATCTTCGGCCAGGACTTGGCCTTGGTTCGTAACAGATTCCGCTTTGCAAGGTGAGGATTGATGTCTTCCATGACTCTTCTTGCCTCTTCCACAGAACGACCTGCACGATATTCATCACCATACTCATTCTGCAGAAGCTTTAGTAAGCTAAGCCCAATTCCATCAATAATCTCGGGCCTCGATCTGATAGTAGGCTTCCCTTTCTCTCTTGTCATTGTCACAGAGGGAATTGAAAGAGGGTTTGGGTTGGTGAGGATTAGTGCAGCCTGGTTTTCTAGTCCATAGATAAATGCAATAAGTTGATACCCAAATACAAGATCGCGTGGGAATACTACCAGGGTCAAGTACAAATGCAGTCAGGTAGACGTTTGATGCCCGCTCATTTTCTATAAGCTGTGCAAACCAGGAATTTGCTATCGCACAAATCTTCTTCCATACTTTGACTTTTCTTTCAGACTATCATCCTTGGTCAGGAGATCTTGAAGATGAGCCACAATCACAAGCCAGTAGGTGTACACGTCCGCAGGATTGGTGTCCTTGGCTTCCAGACACTGGATTGCACGAGCAAATGGCATCAGAACAGCCCCAAGCTGCTTCAAATCCCTCTGAAAGGCAAAAAACATCCTCATCATCGTCAAACAAGGTGTGAAGCATCTAGTTAAGACAATTTGAATATATGTGGCCCGATCTCAGATTGATGAGTCGGCTTACTGCGTTATCAATACCAAGGCCTGGGTTACGAACAATCTTTGTGAATGCTGGTATTCCCTGCACAACTGAGTCGAGTGACCAATAGATGGTCCCAAACCTTGTTTCTCCAACTGATTGGAGGCCGTGCTGTATATGTAGATCTTTACGAGCAACATCAAACCAGTCAAGTGTATAGGTTGAAAGGCCCATGAATGCCAAAAGGTCTTGCAATTGAGAAAGCACCTGGACAAGATAACTTAATCTATTTGTTCAGGGATCCAGGAATCCAGGATGGAAGATACCGGTTGAAATTCAGGCAGATTGCACATGTCCTTACAGGTGTTGTGCAAGTTGTGACATGCATCTGCCAAATTCAGTACTCGTGGTGCGATTGCCACAAATAGTCAATGGCCCTTGTTGGTATTCCCAGTATCATCAGATGACACACAGCAGAAACGGTAGATCCCTATCTCTGTCACCCACTTTGTGATGTGTCACAGCCTCCATTCACATCATTATTGAATAAGAACTCACCTTGTACAGAAGGTCACAGATGTATTCTCCCGTTTGACTTAGTCTGTCAACATCATCAAGCTCCATACAGAATGACTGGCGATGGGCGGTGGTGACATGCACAGAAAAAAACTTCTTCATCCCAAGTTTACCTCCATCAAAAGTGAGTGTCATATCTCTGCATTTCTTGAGATAGTTGATAACAGTCAGTTGGGTAGCAGCAGCGTAAGATGGAACCAGGCTGTCCTCAAATGTGGTGCAGCTTGGAGGTATGTAATTCCCATTGAGGACATTCACCAAATTCTTGAACTTTTGGTGCTGGATGATGCGTGGAGGAATCCCACAACACATGATAAACTCAATCAAGGCTTTATTTGCCTTTTCCTTGAGTGCCTTCCTCCCTTCAGTGCGGTACTTGCTAAATGACAAATTAGAGCTCCCAGCACAAATTGGGGTGAGCTTCGTTTGCCCAGAAGACTCTGGAAACTTGCTCAAGCAGCCAACAAGTGGCTCGGTTCTTGAACGCTTCAAGGGTGGTGCTTCCATACTGGCACCGCTCAGGTCCTTGTGTGTGCGCTTCTTTTCTATCCCCATCTTCTTGTCCAATTGGTCGAGGAGACTGGGTTGTTTCCCTGCAAGTTCTTCTACAGCAGCTCGAACCAAGGCTCCTCCCTCCATCTTGGCCAGATATCCACAGTGCATGGCATGTTTCAGGATTCGTGTTTTATCGCGTGGCCAGCCCCAGGTTGTTCGACATCCCTTGCTTGCGATACACCGAGCCATTTTCTTCTGCGGATCAGTGATGGCATGGCATGGCCTTGAAATCCTAAGGAGCAGTGGGAATATCTTTTTCCCTCCTTTACGTCCATCGTCAGACTCGTCATCGGTAATGTAATCAGAGTCCTCCGTATCATGGAGGGCTTTGGTATCAGGCTTCTTGGGATCTTTGCGAATGGATTTGTGAAAGGTTGCCACAGCAGATCCATTGAGGGTGGTCTGACAACCTCGTTGAGCCGGATCTTTCAATTTTGCAAACACATTCTTAGGCAGCGGTGCTGTCCTTGATGGTCCAGGTGCATCGTCAACTTGGATGTCCAGGGTCTGACAACCTCGTTGAGCCAGATCTTTCGATTTTGCAAACACATTCTTAGGCTGCAGTGCTGTCCTTGACGGTCCAGGTGCGTCGTCAACTTGGATGTCCAGGAGCTGTGGAGTTGGTGGTCTCATATCGAAGTCCAATCACCAGAGGGAAAGCTCACCTTCCCACCATACTTCAAGATACACTTTTCTGCAGAATCGATTGAACTCTTGAGCCATGACTGCAATATGGTAGATCCTGGAAGCTTCGTCACCCAGTACTCAAGTACTGTTGCCAATTCTTCAATCCCTTTTCCTTGTTGGGTGATATAGAAGATCCCAGCATCATTCCTTGGCAGAAATTGCTGCAATGCGACCTCAATCTCCCGATTTACAGCGCCCTCTTCCCCTACATCTTGGACCCATTCCTCGTCGATTGAAAACATCAAAAGTCGGTTGATTTTTGCATCCTGGTTGGTTATATCAACTAATGGGAGAGCTTCTGGGAGAGCTTTCAGGTACAGCTTGAGCTGCTCAAACTTGCATGCCAGTGAGCTCATTGGGATGATTGGGGGCGATAATTGGGGCAAACCGAGGCACAGACACAATGAAAATTTGATATTAGTCTATCAAAAGTAAACATTACTGTATGGCTACAGCTTGTCCTCGAGATCTTTTATTTCAAGCTGGGCAACCATGGCCCTGTTGAGACAGTTGAGTCGAAGTTCACAGCCCATAGACACACTGGCATTCTCGGGCAAATTTGCCCTAATTCGCACTGCGTTTTGACCATCTTACGAAGTTCGGCAAATTAGCTGCAAAATAGCCGGGCTAATTTGCAGGTGCAATTTTCAAACGTCTATTTCCCGCCACACTAGGGGAGCAAGCAGGAGGCATAGAACACCAAAAGAGCAGCAGGGTGTTCGGTTTGTGCAAGATACAGACGCGCTGTGTGCGACGGCTCGGGCACGGCTCGGGCACGGGCAAGGTTCACTCTGTTCTAGCCTTTAACCAAAGAGAGCGATAAAGGCGATAAGATCTCGCCTGGTCGATCACGCTCTCACGCATTTTGTTCCGGCCCCAACGGCCTTTTCCCACACTGTTCGTCATTGGCACTGGCACTGGCACCTGCCCATGTCATGGCATAATTGTGTATTGGAGCTCAGAAGTGAAGAGTGGATGAGGTGAGAGACAATCACTTAAATTGGATTGAGTGTACATGTGTATGAACACTATCTTATATACAATAGAATGGAATGTATGAGGAAAGATCAAATGTTGTAGTGTGATGTCAGATGAGACAAATATGATGTCAGCCAAGATGTTGTAGTGTCTAATGCTCCCCCTCAATGTCGGAGGGTGAGACAGTGTGATCCCTAATTCCTAATTCCCTATACTCCCCCTCAGCATCAAAACTTATTGCCATGGAGGCCAAGAAGGAGGTGGAAATGGATGAAGTCCAGTCAACAGAGGGGTTTGGTGAAGATGTCCACAACATTGTCCTTGGTGTGAACCCTTGTGATTGAGATTTTGCCTGTGAGTACCTGTTCTCTGACATAGTGATACTTGACCTGAATGTGCTTAACATGGGAGTGCCATACATGGTCTTCAGCAAGCTTTGATGCTGCATCATTGTTGCAATAAATAGTTGTGGAGGTGGATTGTGTGAATTGAATTTGCAATAGGAGCTGTCACAGAAAAATGGCTTCATGGGCTGCATTGTGGAGTGCAATATACTCTGCATAGCAGGAACTATCAGCAACAGTACACTGTTTCCATGAAGACCATGAGATTGTACCAGATCCTAGGCTGAAGCAATAACCAGTGATTGACTGACTAGTGTCAATGCAGTTGGTGAAGTCAGAATCTGAGTGCTCAATCAAGGTTAGAGGATTCAAGCCACCTAGAGTTAGTGACAGTGTCCATGTGCCCTTAAGGTAATGGAGAACACAAATGGTGGTGGACCAGTGGTCTTGGTTGTAGCAGTCCATGTATGAGGCTAGTTTTGGCAACAGCAAAGGTAATGTCAGGATGTGTGGCATTGGTGATATAGATAAGGTTGCCAATAAGGGCAGGGTAAGGGATGGTGTTCCACCAGGCAACCATGTCTGGTGTGATGGGGATGGGTTTATCATCTCATCTGAGGTGCAAGCCAGGGATCATAGGGAGGTTTGCAGGATGAGCGTTGGACTGGCCAAGCTGGTGTATGACACAATCAATAAAGGCAGATTGGCACAGTGAGATCATTTTGTTACCGAGGTCATGCATAATGGATATGCCAAGGGCAAATTTCATGGGGCCAAGGTCCAATATTTCCTAACATGATTGTAGTAATGCTTTGAATGTATCATGCTCTCCACCAGAGGAAGTAATGGAGATGATATCATCAACATGGACAACAAAGATAATAGTTCCTTACTGGTTTTTGTGAGAGTAAACACACCACTCACAAGGGAGGTGTCTGAATCCCCATTCCTCCACCACTTTGTTGAATGTCTGGTTCCAAATTCTGCTAGCCTGTTTCATGCCATAGATGCCCTTCATTAATTTCATAACCCAGTCCTCTTTTCCCAGGGTTTTGAAACTGGGGGGTTGTTCCATGAACATGACCTCATTTGGTGGCAAAACACCATGAAAGGATGCACTTTTGATGTTGAATGATGTGGAGGAGGATGCAGAGGGATTCAGGTCAGGCTGTAGGTGCAGTGGTCTTTGTCTAGTTGAGGCTGTATTGCTGTGCATAACCTTTGGCCATGTAGCAGACTTTGTAATGTGTGACATTGCCAAGGTTGTCATGCTTGCATTTGCAGACTAGTTTGTCATGGAGTGGGCAGAGATGTGAAGGGACCTCAGAGTGTGGGACCAAGATGAAAACTGGAGTCCTTCCAAGCTCTTTATTTCATTGCATGCACCAGCAATCCAGTATTCATGCTCAGGGGATGAGAGCACATCAGCCCAAGAGGGTTCATCATCCAAGACAATGTCTATGAGACCATCATTGAGGGAGGTGAAGGCATGTAGTAATGTTGGGAAGGAGTCATCAATGGTTAACAGGAGTAGGGTGTGTGTATCATGGAAATGAGAGTATTTGACAAAAAGGAATATAGTAAGGTATCAGTAGGAATAGGAGGAATCGTACCAGGTGCTGTGTGGAGTGCAAAATTATCATATGTAAGGTGAGAAGTGTCAGAGCCAAGGGGCAAAGTGATGGAATCTTGGGGGGGTTGAGGAGAATTTGGTGATCCCAGGGAACAAGTGAGAGTAGTGTCCACTGGTGGTTTTTGTCAACAAAGTCACTTGAGTCCATTGTTGGTGAGGGCATGTGATGTGGGTGTTGGAATGTGGGTGGACCAACAGAGGGGAGGCCTGGGATTAAGGTGGTGGCATGTAGTAGGGTTAACAGTCATAGTGTGGGGGGGATACAATGATGATGCAGATGTGTAGGTTTGTTTGATGGGGATATGGGGGATATGGGATTATGTGGGGCAGGTGAGGCAAGGTCAGTCTCATGTCCAGTATCATGCAGTGAAGTAATAAGGGGTGTGGTATTAGGTATGGGAGTTGACATGTGATTTGACATAAAGAGGTTGTCTGGTATAGTATCAGTTGTTGAGATAAAGTGTAGCTGAAGCATTGACACGTTGGCCCAAACTGTCCAGGTGGCCCACAGGCCCAGACCACATAAGCATTTCAGCTCAGTTGCTGAAACGCATATGATAGCAAAATTGATAGTGTGATCTAAGACAATTGGTAGCTAGCACATAGCGATTGTGAAAACAATTTGATAGTTACTACAGACAAAATAATTAGGGATGCTCTCAGATACTTAAGAGTGTCGTACATACAGTAGATACTTCAGTTTTGTCTCACAGAAACTGAAGTGAGTACTTACTATCTCACAATCTTATCAGTAGCTGATTATGCATTGTAGTATCATTTTATTAGGTAAATATGATGCAAGCAGTTTCGTCTCACAGAAACTGAATATCATTTTATTAGATCTACTATGATCTAATCTAACTTATCACTGCACAATTCAACAGGTTATGGGCCCTGGCCACTAGTAAATTCCCAAGACAGAAATCCACATACAAGCTCACACAGTCTATTGACACATGCTCTCCCCTTCATGAGCCACTGTTCATCAGAACAACACCCCACACTTTCGGTACTTGGATCGAAGTTTTGACCCACATGTCAGGGGTACTGATTGGACTTCTAACATCTGGCACATGTATTTGCTCCACTTGTCCAGATTGGCTTTATCACCCCATTTACCTAATCGAATCACATGGCACCCTCAATGTTTACGTTCCCTCCTTGATCTCAATCCTTTGCTTGGTCATCTTACTTAGTGGCCATTACCCCATCACACATCGCATTACAGTTACAGATGATAGCCCCTCCAGCAATACTTCTTAAGACACTGAGGGAGAACTCTTTTAGACACATGCGCTCTTGAAATATACATTCAGATGGTCACATCAGCAGTAACAAAAATGACTCCAAATTGTATACTTGCAAGCTCAAGTGGGAGGAACTCAAACACACATATGGCAGCATCAGATCAATGTCAAATGTTCTACACATGGGCATCCCTTACATGCACATTCCTAGATGTTAAATGACACACATCAGACGTTCCCATGATTGCAACAAACGATGCATGGATCACTCTCCAATATAACCATTTATTCATATTGAATCTTCATTTCACCTCTATTCTTATCTAAACATTACCCAACGCTTACTCAGCTGTCACGTCGACAAATTCTAGCCTCCAGCACTCTGATGAACCTTTCCCCACATGATCCAGGTACAGATCAGTAATGAAGATGGTTGTTGGGCTGGCCTCTCCACCTCACAAAATATAGTCATTCTGGTAAAGACACACAATGCTACATCCAAGATACAATGCTGCTATTGCAATAAACTTGGGCACACAGTCTGGACTACCAGAAGGAGAAGGCAATGAATACAAAAGTGACAGGCATGGACAGGAACATCAGTGTGCACATAGTTGGCACTACTGCTACTATCACTGAGGTGTCAAATGTCTGATGAATATGAATTCTGGATTTCCCTTTACGCAGTGGCTAGATCTTGATCGACTACAGAGTGTTAAGGCTCCAAGGTGCCTTAAATAAGATCAATGGTCACGTCTATAAACGCGTCCTACCAATGCAGATATGCTTGAGTCAAGCAAGCAATACTCGTGGAGGGGAAGGAGTGTTAGATCCTTCTAGAGTATGACAACAAGATGAGAGGGGCTCTGCAGACGGGGTAGGAGTCAACTGTTTTGGGATTGGCAAACTAAGTCGAGCTTAGGGCTCAACTGTTACGACTGGGGGCTTTATATAGCCTTACAGGGATAAGGTTTGTACTACTGTAGTACTAGTCGGTGCTATAGAAGCAAAACATGGCTCATAGAAGCGAGGTTGCTTCTATGTAAGCAATCTCGGTGCTGGAAGCATTAAGTGCTTCCCCAATCAAGGAATCGACATACGTGGCGGTACAGGAACATCTGGGACAGAAGCAATGCTACTCATTGCTTCTTCAGTACATCCTCTGAAAGATACGATCAATGCGCTCCGAATGTGATATCAAGGAACATAAACCGATCAAGATCTGACGCACGCATAATGCAAACGGTTGCAGTCCATAGTTCAGGTGTTCCGGCATCTTCCGGACCCCAAACCACTCGGTAACATTACCCCTCCTTCAGATTGGTGGTCCCACACACCAACGATTCTAAAATCGAGTGGTGGGGTCAACGCCATCATCATCAAGGGGAGAGGTGATGTGGTGAAGGTGTATCGGCCTTCTTCTGCTGCCTCATAGGCAGCCAATGCTGAGGCCACTATCGCCTCTGACTCCTCAGCAGTGGCTGAAGGAGACATGATCTGTGGGAGTCTGTCAGAGTCCCTAGGTAACCTCCGGACTGGAGGTGTGTCTGAGCGAAGAGGAGTCGTAGTGAAAGGTTCTTGAAAGGTCCTGGACCCTTCTCCTTTCGCTACCTGCAAAATGCGCGGGTTAGCAGTGTCCTCCCTCTCCTGGTCGGACTTCCTCTTCCTGCTCGGGGTGTGCCTGTTCCCATCCTGGTGGAAAGGGCATGATCTGATTGGTGTATAGGAACGATGATAGGGAGGCACTAGGCAATGTGAGGCAGCGTCTGCTGCCAGTTGGTCGTGGCAATACTGGTGGGGCAGTGGACAGTACTTGTTAAAATGTCCTACCTCACCACAATACTTGCATCGGTTCCTTTTCCTCCTCCCTTCTATCATGTTCAGCTGCTGAGGCTCCGGAATGAAGTCAGCCGTTGCAGTAGACGCTTCCCCACTGCTGCTATAGGAATGGTAATAGATAGAGCTCTGGGGGGAAGGGTTTGGTGATGCTTCCGATCCTGCTCCTCCTCGAAGGCGCATACTGGACATGGTTTGGAGGACGTTCATCTCCTCTTCCGAATACCCTTGCACCGTCGTAGGTGTGGGGCTGGCTGGTACTGGTTCTGGGTCAGAGGTAGCATACCCCTGAGCGATGTCTGCCAAAGGCAGCTGAGGGACGAAGACAGGTAGAGGGGGAGTGGGCTGCCCAGCCCGATAGTTGGTGAGGAGTTCTTCAGCCCAGACACCTGGAGGGGTTTCTCCCTGGCTACAGCCTGCTTCAATGAACTCCCAACAATGTGAGCGTACTTTGGCTGCCGCCATTCTCTCCTTGGCTTCAGCCCTGTCTCTCTCTACTCCTCGCTTCTCCGCTAGGTACTTGCTGAGCTTGTAGCGCAGCTGCTTCTCCTCTTCTTCAAGCACCTTATAGTTAGCTTCCAGCGTCTCTTGTAAGGTATAGAGATGGTCCAAGCGGTAGAGTTCTGCCTGCAGCCCCTAGTCACCTAGCAGGTAGAGGGTTGTCTCCAGCACCCTTCGAACTGCCTCTCTGTGTCGAAGCAGTCTAAGTCATGTTCGTCTTGGCCATAGTTATAGAGGTTATAGCAAGGGGTGGCCTGGAGGATCTCGCCATAGTCTGCATGGCCTTCTCCATTCTTCCCCCTCACCTCTCGGTTCTCCCAAGGGCAACGTCATAGGCCACATACCTGGCCGGTTTGTTGCCCCAAGTCATGCCCATCAGGGATGTCAATCCCTGTGTGGTGTCTGTCAGCGTCCCATCGTACCCAAGGCTCTCCAGGGTGGGCATCCTGGGCAAGAGTGCTGGTGGGGGACGTCACATCCCAATCCCCAGGCTGAACGTCGACTTGGTCAGCAGGGGGTCCAAATTCGAGAGGACGCATATCTGCTTCTCCTTCTCCAGTGTTATGTTCGTCCATTCCTTGGAAGAAGGCAAGAAGGGAAGCATCGGGAGTGGTGAGTTCAAGTGGCCCCTCTACACCAGAGAGGTCAGACTGGGGAACGATTTCATTAGTGGGAGTTTGGGACATTTGTGAGCGACGATATGGGGGATGAGGGAGTAGAGGGCATCTTTCGCTGGACTTTTATAACCCGTATGGCCGTGGGGTTCTTTCTGTGATATTTCTCTATTAGTCTAGATGCTTTGATGTTCTCTACTGGCTCCCAAGAGTCATGGGCTTCGGAGTACCCTTCCCACCGGACTTGATACTCCAGCTGTTTCCTCCTTCCAGTTCGTCTTGAACCTAAAATCATTGCTACTTCATATTCCTCTTCTCCTTCCACCAATTCTGCTTCTGGATTGGTTGTAGTTGGCCCCATGCTCCTCGGTTTTCCTTGTAAGGTGTCAATAAGGAGGCATGAAACACGTTATGGATCTTCCAGCGGCTAGGGAGATCCAATCTGTATGTCACCGGACTAATCACCTCCGTGATTTCAAAGGGCCCATATCGTTTTGGGCGTAGTTTCCACTGTAGGATGTGTCGTTTTTAGGTTGGTGCTGTCGAGCCATAACCCTTTCTCCTTTCTGATAAGGTTGGAAACTACTTCTTCTTTCGCTTCCACATTAGGGGAAGCGATCTTCATCGCTTCTTGTGCCTGTGATCTCGCTTCCTGGATCCGGACTTTCCAATTGTCCTATTCTTGGTATCTTGCTTTCCCGATTTGGGCTGGTGTGCTTTGGGCGTAAAAACCCATCCATAAGAAGAAAGGGGATTGTCTGGTTGTCTCTGAAACGTTAGAATTCATCGTGTATTGCACCAGAGGCAGCCAATCCACCCAATCGTCTTGTTGGTAGTTGCAAAAGATTCTTAG
>JAGFNK010001292.1:0-11466 GCA_025769875.1 Russula earlei
CAAGTAGGGCTCTGGACGCAGCCACCAAGGCGTGTGAATGGACAAATCTGGATCATATGTAAATGATTTGAATTACTATATTTCCTTGTCCCTGTACATTCATCACCCCCAGTCATTGGTCACTTTTGAAAAGTCTCACCTCAGAGGCCTTCCAGTGACCTAGTACTGTGCACCCCATCTAATATATGATATCTATCTAAGGGTGTTCTGGCCATTTTTGCAATGAGATATTACCCACCTAAGGAGCATGCATGATTGAGATTGGCTACAGGTGACTGAGGGATCACTTTGATATGATGTATTTAATTGACTGATATGATCTTCTGTTGGAGCTAAAAGGAAAGACTATATTAGGCCCCATTTACCAACCAAGAATTCTTGAATCTTGAACTTGAACTTGGATTTTGGGATTTTCCAGGGGTGACAGGAGTCACAGGCATGATGAAAGGGACATGATAACTTGATTAACTAATATGAGTTTTTTTTAATTATGAGCTTTTTTCCTGACAGATTTGCAAATTTGCATATCATGATTGCATATTTGCATGTGTGAAGTGACACATGATTTGTAAAAAAAACTTTTCTACTGTCTTTTTGCAAACTGCCTACCTCTCCCTCACATGACACCATGTGACTTTTAGGAAACTGGCCTAACATTAGCCAATGTTATAGATAAGATGTTTATTGGCTTGTACTTTCACCATTTCAAAAGTAATAACTACACATACATCCATCCAATGTAAGTGAAGTGTAAAGAATGTACCAAAGAGGAAGTTTTGGTATGCCATTGTGTCATTGGTGTGTCCACTGCCATTGCATTGTTGTTGTGTTATTGCCACTGTCATCATCAGCACCACCATCTCCCCTCACAAGCAGTGGCTTGCAGGTGGGGTGGTGGTGCTGTGGTTGGAGGCAGGTGGTGTGTTGTCTGTTATTGTCATGGGGCCTTGGAGCTGGTGATCCTGGTTGCTGGTCAGGGTTGGCAGTCCTGTACTCCCATATCACCCCCCATTCACTGCATGAGCAGTGGCTCATGGCAGTGGTTGGGTGTGCTGTCATTGTCAGTGCCATTCCACCCATGATCCACCCCATGAGCAGTTGCTCATGAGACTGGGGCAGCTGGTGGGTCATCATGGTGTCCTGGCACTATCTAATGCAATTGTAGGGTTGTAACCCATTATCCACTCAGTGAGCAGTCATGCACTGATGTAGAGGTGGGTGCTGGGTGGTTGTGAGGTGCTGGGGTCTGTGTGGTGCCTGCTTCAGTGGGTTGGGGGTTAGTGTGACATGAGATGAATTTGGGGGTGTGTAGGTGGATACTATGCAGGTATCTTGCTTCTTGGGCCTTTGCCAAAGACAAGCTGATACCCCTTTACTCCCACGATTGCATGGCCAGTGGGATTCCACCTTACAACATGTATAGGAGACTGAAGAGGGAAAAAAAACTCCAGTTTTCTCTTGATGGATGAGTTCAGGGACCTTGTGCCAGGTTGCAGAAAAGTAGCTCAGTGGACTCACTGATGAGACCAGCAACATGCTTATGTTTATGTATATCCTTTGAGGGTTACAAGAGAATGAAACTATTCAATCAAGTAGGAGGGAGGGGCTTTGTGAGATCTGATTTGGATATTGAGTTGTGAAGAGTTGGGGCAGGTGTTGATACAGTTGATGATGATGATGATGACAATGCTGGAGTATGCAAGTAGGCACTTGACAGCATCCATGTAGTTGAGGGTTGGATAGAGGCATAGGGGCCCAAGTGCATGAGGCACTGGGCCCATGGTGGGTAAGCAAATGGGAGACAACTTGCATACTGAGTGGTGGTGTAAAAGAAAAGGCAGGTAGTCATGTTGGTTGTGGAGAGAGGTTTAGTGGGAAGGAGAGGGGAGAGGATGAGAGAGAGCATGTGAATGAAAGAATAAATGCACTGCAGATACTGCTGACACAGGTACAGGTAGCATATGTTGAAAATAGACGCAGTATGTGTGATTAGATAGCAGCAGATGATAAGATTGCAGGCAGATCTATCAGACAATAGTTCAGTTTGGTTGACACAAAACTAATATAAATAATGTACCTATCAGACAATAGCTACAACGTGTCGTTAGTACTGTGAGATAAGATGTCATAGTGTAAATACTCACTTCAGTTTGGTTGACACAAAACTGAAGTGATCTATGTACTTTGTAGCGTTCTTAAGTACCTGAGACCACCACTAGATGCAGTACAGTTAACTACCATCACAGATCACTAAGTAAGTCCAAGGATCAGTTGTAAGTAGCTACCGATTGTTCTAAATCACTCTATCAATGTAACTAACGCGTGCTGCAGTGTATGAGCTGAGCCGGTGATGCCCGGTCTGGGTGATCCGACGCGTCAGTGCATCCGAGTTGTGATCACATCACAACACACCTGAGACTCTGGGCAGTGCAGATCTCAACACATATATCATTGCTTGCATGCTTGCCAGAACCAAAGTCTGGTCCACAACCAGTTGGGGTTGGTCTAAGCACTGTCTATGAACTGTGAACTGCATGCATGAATCACTTGAGGCAGGTTGCCATCAGTCCCATCTGGTTGGGTCCATGGTCTATTTTTGGTCAGACTTTCAAACACTACTATTGGCCCACATTTTTCACATTACCACATCTTTGTCTATATATAGAAATGTCAGCCAGATGGCGATGGTGGAGGGCATAGTCATGTGGGTTTGTACATACATGAAATTCTACACTAGTCAACATGGGCCCTTTGAATTCTCACATATTGCTCCTACATGTCACCAGCAATTCTGTCCTGCCTGAAATTCACTCACTCCCTCTCATGCTGTGTCACTGGGCCTTCAGCAAGTTCACCAGCCTCCTCCTCATCTTGAGAGCCTATGTGGAGCTCAGCCACATTGTCAAAGGTGGAAATCTCCCCAGGATCAAACTCATGAATTAAATTGTGAAGTGCTGTTACAGCGTCACGGCCGTAAGAGCGTTAGCTCAAGGTTCAGTGGGGGCCAAGTCCCTGTGACTTGGTTCAAGGGGTTCAGTGGGGCCGGCTCAAGGAGACTGGGCTAAAGGTTTAGCGTCTCAAGGCTGAGTCAGACAATGACTCAGTCCGCAGACAGAGTTGATCTTCTGGTTTCACAGAAGAGGAGGACAATGAGAGAGAGGCAGAGGAGGGAAAGGAACACAAGAGTTCCCTGAGGTGCACTTAGGTCAAGCAGAGTGTAGGCCAGCACAAGCAGAGTTGTGATTGAGAGAGTACAGGGTAAGGGATGCAACAGGAAATGGGACAAAGCTAAGCTTGGGGCTTTCCCCAGCTTCTACAGGCGCTTAAATACTGTATGTGGCGAGGCTGTACAGTACCATAAGCAGAACAATAGATAAAGATAAGCCAATAGCAAAAGTAACTCAACAATAGATGAAACACAATAGGTGAAACACAATAAGTGAGACACAATAGGTGAAACACAATAAGTAAAACACAACAACAAGGGGCAAAGTGGTAACTGAGGGGACAAGGGTGACAATAACGAGAGGAATTATGGGTGAACCGTTAAGGGAGGTAGATCACAACAAGTGCTGCAAGTGCAGCTGGGATGCATGCCTGAATTGACATGTCATAGTTAAGGGGATGATTGAGCAACTGGAACCATCACTTGAGGACTCTGAAGATGCATTCTATAATATTGAAAGCTTGAGCATGATGCAGATTGAACAACTCCTCATGCATGCATGGCCTGAGATAAATGTCAGTGAGAACACTCAAAAGAACATTACCTTGTGTTAGCACAACCCCATTCAGCTAGATGGTACCACACACCTCAATAAGGGGTAAGAAGTACATCTGATGAGGCAAAGCCTCCATTGCCAAGATAATGCTTTTGTTAAGGCTCCAAAGTACCTTAAATAAGATCAATGGTCACATCAACAAATGTGTCCTACCAATGCAGATATGCTTGAGTCAAGCAAGCAATACTTGTGGAGGGGAAGGAGTGTTAGATCCTTCTGGAGTATAGCAACAAGATGAGAGGGGCTCTGCAGATGGGGTAGGAGTCAACTGTTTGGGATTGGCAAACTAAGTCAAGCTTAAGGCTCAACTGCTACTAACTGGGGGCTTTATATAGCCCTCAGGGATAAGGTTCATGCTACTGGAGTACTAGTTGGTGCTATAGAAGCAAAAGGTGGCTCATAGAAGCAATATTGCTTCTGTGTAAACAATCTTGGTGCTGGAAGCATTAAGTGCTTCCCTAGTAGCAATCTCAGTGTCATAAGTACTTTCCTAATCCAGGAAACAATGTACGTGGCAGTACAGGAACATCTGGGACAGAAGCAATGCTACTCATTGCTTCTTCAGTACATCTTCAGAAAGATACAATCAATGTGTTCTGAACACAATATCAAGAAACATAAATGGTCAAGATCTGATGCACATGTGAAGCAAACAGTGCAGTCCATATTTCAGGTGTTCCAGCATCTTCCAGACCCCAAACTACTCAGTAACATCACCCCTCCTTCAGATTGGTGGTCCCACACACCAATGATTCTAAAATTGAGTGTGTTACGAACCAAGGCCAGGTCCTGGCCATAGATTGTCCTATTTCACTCAAGAGAGACCTCTCTCACTTTGCATTGCCGACTCCCTTCCATTTTCGGGGCTATCCCTCCTGTGGTACAAGATATCGCTATTGCAAAGGCACTATAACACGACCAGGCACCCATTTCCTAATCGGGTAATCATCGCGTGGCAGCCACATGGCCACCCAGCCACCAAGGACCCAAAACAGCGGCACAAACTCTTAGAAACTGTTGCATAAATCATCTGATGTCATCAAGGCTCCAATGACATCATGGCTGACTGAGCAACTCCACAGTGACCTCATAGGCTCACTAAGTGCTCCACAGTGACATCATAATGATGTCATCGCTCCACAATGATCAGTAATGCGCTCAGTAAGCCTGAAACTTGACACAAGCAAGTTTATGCCTCTGTAGTCCTATTGGATGGTACCAAAGAGTCTAGAATAGTCCCAGTTCTTTGTAATCGACCCTGTACACTGTATATAAGCCCCAATGAAGCATGGCAGTCGTCAGACTGTCCATTTGTGATACTCTCATACTCCTGGGTACTCCCCTGTGACCGCTCAGTTTAAAGTCTACTCTCGTCTTCAAGGTACTCTTCAACGACCGCCTTGTTTAAAGCCCCTTCGTTACACTGGCCTCTAGCCTCTGCCTTTGTCTCTTGCAACATCTACCAGTCCCCATCTGGTACCTCCTCATCGTTTGGCTTGTCCTCCTGTTCAATGCCGCCTTTGCCGCGTACCATCTGTTCTGACCCTTGCCCACCTGCTCCTGAGTCCTTAGTGATCAGCAGTATGTGTCTTGACACTCATAAGCCTTCTTAACATGAAGGCTTATTTGTTGTCTCCCCTTTCCACACATCAGGAAAAACCGGTCCGGTCCATAGACACCGCTTAATTCTGTAGACACCATAGACACCATAGCACAACAACATACTATGTAGTGCTCTATAGCATCATACTAAGTCTATATTGCTCAATGTAGTTCCAGTAGTTTATTACTATATTTATGTAGGCACAGTAGATGAAACCAAGTCTACATATCACTATGTAGGATGACTGAAATTATGGTTGTCTATGGAGATGATCAGTTTACTACATTGCACTATGGAGACAATCAGTTTATTACATTGCACTATGGAGACAATTGTTCATTACATTGCTCTATGGAGACTATTGGTTATTATAATTATATTGCACTATTGAGCCTTACTGATTGGCTGTTGTCCTCTCCTCTCCTCCCCAACCCACTCTCCCCTTTCACATCCCCCCCCCTCTCCTTCTCCCCTGATGACACTGTTTTTCTTTCTTGCCTCTCCTCTCCTGATGGGAGGCAGCCGTGCACACAAGTCTGTCAAAGTGGGGGTAAAAGGGTTTCTTTCTTGCTTTCTTTCTATTTCCTTCCTTTCTTGCCTTTGTCCTAGAGATGAAGGTTGGTTTTTATGTACATTGGGACTGGAGCTAGACTAAATGGTATCCTAGAATGAGGGTAGCTAAAGAGAGGGAAATGTATTCTGAGATAAATGGGTATGGACGCATGTGATCGTGGCATTGAGGCGACAGGTATAACGAAGCTAGGCTTTGGAAGGGTATAGTAAAGGGGGCTGTAGCAACAAGTGGGCACTAGTTGGCATGGCCAAAATGCCGTTGTAGCGCGTCCAGTGACGTGCGAGTGAGATCGTAAGGCTGACCGGTCCAAGCAGAAAGAGTAGAGGAGGGGGGGAGAGGAGGAACAAGTGGTCGCGCGCAGTCGTTCTGGTTCAGGCAGAGGTGGACAGATGAGGGGGAAAAGATTCTGATTCCACTGGACTTCTCTTTTTTACTACAAGGTAGCTAGGTGTTTTATATACAAGAAGGGGAGTAGTAAGAGGGGGCATGTAATGAAAGGAAATGAGATGATGAAAGGAAGTAGAGTCTTGAAAGGCAATCGAGACCGGGCGAGGCGGTCTAGGCGATCGTGAAAGGCTCGACGCGGAAACGCGTCGCGTGTGCCGGAGCGTGGGGTGCATGCGCATATGGCGATGGGTGGGCGATGCGGTCGTCCGGGTCTTGACGTCGGGTGTGAGGTGGTAGGCGTGCTCGTGAGGTCGGTGCGTGGTCGGTGGCAAGGGCTGCAATGCGGTCGGTGGCGGACAGCCTGGCATGCAATCGTGTCTTGTGAGCGTTTGGCATACGCGTGGTTGGTAGAAAGGGCTTGAAGTTGGGCACAAGAGAGGTCGCGGGTGCATGCGTGTGTGTGTGCAGCTGTTGGCAAGGGATGAAAGCGAGCTGAGGCAAGGGAGAGGATAGGCGTCACGTCGTGTCGCGTCACGTTTCCGCACGTGATTTCGTGGCCAGCCATAATCCTCCTTACACCGTGAAGGGGTGGTCGGCCAGGTCTCGAGCATTGGGGACTTCTGCCTGATGAGGCAGTGGCAGGCATGCAGGCGAGCGAGCGTGCACGTGGGGGTGAGCATGGGGGTATGCATATGTTACGAACCAAGGCCAAGTCCTGGCCATGGATTGTCCTATTTCACTCAAGAGAGACCTCTCTCACTTTGCATTGCCGACTCCCTTCCATTTACTGGGCTATCCCTCCTGTGGTACAAGATATCGCTATTGCAAAGGCACTATAACACGACCAGGCACCCGTTTCCTAATCGGGTAATCATCGCGTGGCAGCCACATGGCCACCCAGCCACCATGGACCCGAAACAGTGGCACAAACTCTTAGAAACTGTTGCATAAATCATCTGACATCATCAAGACTCCAATGACATCATGGCTGACTGAGCGACTCCACAGTGACCTCACAGGCTCACTAAGTGCTCCACAGTGACATCATAATGATGTCATCGCTCCACAATGATCAGTAATGCGCTCAGTAAGCCTGAAACTTGACACAAGCAAGTTTATGCCTCTGTAGTCCTATTGGATGGTACCAAGGAGTCTAGAATAGTCCCAGTTCTTTGTAATTGACCTTGTACACTGTATATAAACCCCGATGAAGCATGGCAGTCATCAGACTGTCCATTTGTGATACTCTCATACTCCTGGGTACTCCCCTGTGACCACTCAGTTTAAAGACTTCCCTCACCTCCAAGGTACTCTTCTACGACCGCCTTGTCTAAAGCCCCCTCGCTGCACTGGCCTCAAGTCTTCGCCTCTGCCTCTTGCAACACTTACCAGTCCCCATCTGGTACCTCCTCGTCGTTTGGCTCATCCTCCTGTTCAACACCGCCTTCGCCGCGTATCATCTGTTCTGACCCTTGTCCACCTGCTCCTGAGTCCTTAGTGATCAGCAGTACGTGTCTTGACATCTGGACAGTCTCTCATCATCCCTGTATTGACCAGCCAATGCTCAAGTGTCCACTCCTAACTCCCCCACTTTAGTTAACACCTCCTTGTGCCTCCCTTCTCCTCTGCAACCTACCCCATGCACTGCCCTTCGCATTCTTACTGAAGACATCGACCCAGTCGACACATCCTCGCCCCTTAGCATCCTATACTCCCCAACAGCCCCACCATCATCTCCCAGCATTCCCCAGCCTATCCCAGGTGACTTTGTCCCTATCGGCACTCCCCCTCCAGCGCAGAACGAGCAACAGCAAGCAGACCATCCTCCCTTGCCTGAAGGCTTCCTCGACCGTCCCCCCTGCACAGCATTTTGCTTCCATCCACACCAGTACTTTGTCCTCCCTACCACCAATCGTTCCCATGAGCAGTGGCGTCCCCTCCACGACCTGAATCATCAAGATTATCTGGGATGCATCCCTACCTCAGATCAGTTGAGTCGTCGCGCCTTCACAGACACCTACACAACCGCCTTTCGTGCACGCATTGTCCACACTTTTGCTGTGGAACCCTCCAACGCTGCCCTTGCCACCGAGTACAATCTAACCCCCTTCAGCATCTGTTCTAACGTCGGGATATACGCTCCGGATGCTGACTTCCCCCTTGGACGTATCGCTTACATTTTTAATACGTCGTTGTTTAGGAAGCTCCTTACCTTACCTGCCATTTACCGTCCTGCTTACGAAGGGTCCTTTTGCCTGTCTATTGTACACGATTTCCTGGACGGACGCCTAGCTTTCGCGTACGGTTACTTACACTTTGAAGAGAACAGTAACCGTGTCTCCTTGCATCACTACTCGACTTATACCATCAACACCATCCGTTTCAACCCGCAGCTACTTTGCTTTTGTTTTACGCCTTGTATTCCCCCTAACCCTCTCGAACTAATCGAGAGGTACCCGCCTCAAAAACCATAGATCTTGCGCACGGTTCTTAAAAAGTAAGAACCACCCTTGTAACGCTTCAATAAAGATCGAATAAAGATCCTTTTTTTGCTTTAACTAAAGTGCCACAAGAATACGCCCTAGAAGAAGACGAAGAAGAAGATGCTATCACTTGACATGTCTTAAGCCTAAATCATTATCGAACTTGGACCTCCGTCGCATTTCCTGTCACCACTTTAACCAACTTACACGACGTACCAGAAATTGAACCACCTCACGAGGACTTCCCCCACCTTGTTGTTAAAGAGTTCCTTGGAGTCTTGCCTTTCAGACAGCTCTTAAGCCATGATGAACATGCACTAAACCTTGAAACCCTTAGTCGACTTCTACCACCAGCACAACAACAACTATTATATTGGCACCTTGCTCAAGCAAAGAACATCCAAGGACAGCCAGTTGACTACCAATCCTTACGCACCAGTGAATTAAACCTCTGGACCAGAGTCATTCAACCACGCCACCACATCATTATCCACTCCTTGAGAACAGGATACCACTTATTCTACTTAGCTTGGACATACATCAGCTACTATCATCTCACCGTCCAGTTCTACCACCTACGCCCTCAACAGAATACAAAGGGAAAACCAATCTTACGTCCAACTTGCTGTTGTACCAGGAATACACAACACCTTTGATTGGGAAACTAACTCTTGGCTATACGACGCAGACTACAATCAACCTTGGGCAATTACTGTCAAGACTCACTGTTGAACTATCCAGTTCAAGAGCGAGGGATAAGCTCGAAGACAAGTCGATAGACGTCCAAGACCGTGTGGGCAAGGAGTAGAGTCCAGAGTAGTAACAAATACCAGAGAGGTATTGTTACTGTGAGAGTAGAGCAGTCACGCAGGGAAGAGGCCAGGATAGTCACAAGGGGATGGTCCTTAAAGGAGTATCCCAGGGATGGAGAGTGCCGTAAACAAATGGACAGTCTGAGGACTGTCCGCTACTTTATTGAGCGCTTATATACTACAAGAGAACTGCTAAATAGGGAACAAGTCATAACCTTGTTATCAAGCACCATAGAGTGATGAGTAAGAAGTCGGAGGACGCTTACTGAGCATGCTCAGTCATGCTCAGTAAGCTGCTGAGTAAGAAGCTTCTCTTGATGAGTAAGAGCTTCCATTGTCCACATGTTCACTGCTTTAGTGCACGTGCAAGCACCTGATTCATTTCCTGTTAGTTAGTTTAGGGCCGGTCATTTGAGGACTTGTAGTTTGGTTAGGGAATAGTGTTATCTTATAAGGCCCTTATATAGTTCTATTAGGGTCTTCAGAGTCAACCCTAATACTTCTATTAAGGTCCTTAGTGTTTGCCTTATAGTTCGTTCTATAGTTATTAGAGTTGGTCTAATAACGCGTTGTAGGGCCTTTGATACCAGGTTAGTACCTATTGTAGAGTTCCTAGGGTCGTTCCAAAGGGTCCTTAGGAAGGCCCTAATGCTGTCCTTTTGTTGCTAGAAAGGTTGCCTTTAAGTGGGGCTTGCTGTATGTCGATTGTGCCGAGAATTGCTCGCGCAACAATGCGCGCGCGATATTGTGGACACCTCTACTCACCCCTTTTGCTCGTGTGAACAGGGTGACACCATAGAGGCTGGGTTTCCTCCTATAAGGAAGGGTCCTTCAAGGGCCCTCTCCGGAGAATGGTTCATGACAATTACCAGCCCAGATGCCTCATATACTGGTCCCCTGCGTACTATTCTGTCCCAGCAATCCTAGAAGCCTCGAGTCTTGCCCCTCGACCCCTCACACTGATTCAAACCACTATCCCAACTAGCCAGGAATGCTGGTCTGCCAGCACAGAAGATACTGAGTCAAATCCGTGGACAGCAAGGTGTAACTGCAAAACAGAGTATTGCATGTGCAATTTTCGACCAGACACACCTCCTACTCCTGACAGAATTACCTTGTGGATGCCAGGCGATTACCACCTCCCCATTCGATAAATCTGGCTCCTCGACACAGGAGACGCGCGTCATCCCAACAACCCCCCTGAGAGAGAAACAGTTCCCAACGCAAGAGGATTTCTTGTTGAAAGACCATTACCTCCTACCCCTCCTGACGCCCTACTTACCCTTGTTTACCAATCGTATTCCTACCCCTGTTGTACCTATCCAACCTTTTGCATCACCCCTCGTTGAATCCCCTGATAGTGCCGATCTTAGGAGTACTGATTTACACTGCTACTTACCCAGAACAATCCTTCTTAGCATTAAACCTACCTATGCGTTCAAGGAGAGAGTTGATTGAATTCAAGAGTTATTGTACCCAAGCTTGGCATCAACGACTGACACACTTTATAGTTTACAAACACCCCCACCAAGGAAATAAGTGACCTTTGCCATCTGTCCAGTGGAATTCGAAGGATATTTGTGGAAAACCTGAGTAGTTCTAACACAAAGCAGCATCACTGAAGAATACTCCCGAATCCAGTTAAGAAAACATCAAGGAAGACCTGACTCTATTCAACTAAAGCCAGCCTACACCATTGCATATCCTTGGAACAACGGCCATTGGACTATAACAGTCGTCTAATCTATGAGCACTAGGAGAGACATCACTGACGAAGAAGAAAATCTAATCCCACTTATTGAAAACCTCAGTTATGACACTCAAG
>JAGFNK010001293.1:0-11463 GCA_025769875.1 Russula earlei
TGAGGAGACAATGGCGGTGGGCTCCCAGCTTCTGGCCTTGTGGCACCCTGGGAGGTACTGCATGGGTTGGCTGATGTTGCCATTCAACAGGCTGCCAAGGCAAGTCAATGCAAACACCCTTTCAGCTTATTTCATTCTTATGCCGCCGTTGTAGGAAAGTGGCAAAGCAAGTGAACCGCAAAGTTGCACAAGGTCGCCTTCTCCAGACCCCAGGTCAAGACGTCGACCATCCAAAAAACGGAGGGTCCATCAGATGCCATGGCACCCCGCATCCTCAAATTCCCTGACGGTATGCAAAACCTCCTCTAAGCAGTCCTGTAAGGTGTCTGAGCCCACTGACCAGGAAACTCACATGACTTGCACTTGCCCCCACCTCCCTCACATCCCTCACCCACGTGTCTTCCTTTCCCTTTGTCTCTCGTCTCCCTTCCCCTCCTATCATCCCTCCAACTATCATCATTCTTTTCCCTCTTTTCACTTACCTCTCACGCGCTCCTCTCAACGTCATTCCCTTGCATCGCCCACTCTACGCCCAGGAACAGCAACGACACCTCAGCTCGATTGCCTCCAACTTCACCCATGCCTCACGCTCCCTCATCTACATCCATCCCCTGCACCACTAGTATCTTTGTCTGCTTCATGCTCCCCACCTTTTTGTCATATCGCTCTCGCCCGTCATCAACTCCCTTTCAATCCCACTCTCGCCCCTTTCATCATTGTCTCTCAAGCATCGTCCTCGCCCCCACCACATGCATACGTACAGACTCGGATGACGCACACACAGACGTCATCGCCACTCAATCCGAGGGCTCGCTGCCCACAGCGCCTCACCCTGTCGTCCTCGCCGCACTGCCCCGTGCTCATGGACTCGCAGTTGGAGCAGTAGGATTCTTATGCCATTGTCTTCTCATCCATGTTTTTGATTACCTAGTTCTCACCCCACCTTTCTTCTACAGTATTTAAGGCTAGTAGCTACAGTCTCGAATAGGAGGGAGCTTTTGCCTCTGTGTTAAAACGTCTCATCTGCCTGTGTGAACCATTCCCTTGAGAACACACACACACCCTCTCGCACGTGCGCGTGTGCGTTGCATTCTGGGGCACGACCTTGCTCTCCCCTGCTCCCTTCCGCTCCTACCTGCCCTCGGATCAAGCCCCACAGACTCTGTGTGCCCGACCTGGCATGCTACAGTCCGGAGACCTGCTATCGTCCCACCAATGATGTTTTCTGTCTGTCTCACTGTATTTTCCTTGCTGTGGTTGCACGCTACAGCTGTAAATAGTCATGTGTAGGGATAGCCTATCGTGCTCGGGGTTGGTCAGCACCCCAAAATGTGAAAATTTAACAAGTGAAACCCATTATTTGGCTGTATCTAGATACAGTACATGAGATGATACTGTCCATGTTTCAAGCCAATCCATTGAGAAATAGTTGAGATCTGGCAGTTCGAAATTTTGCATGCAGATTGGCACCCAAAAATTGAAACTTCAGGAACTGAACACTAGGCTCCCATATTTTAGCTGCATCTAGACACAGTATATAAGGTTCTACTGTCCAAGTTTCAAGGCAATCTATTGAGAAACAGTTGAGATATGGCAGTTCGAAATTTTGCACTCAGATCACACCCAAAAATCAAAACTTCAAGAACTAAGAATTAGACCCCAGCTCTTGGGCTGCACCTAGATACAGTACATGAGATTCCATTGTCGAAGTTTCAAGTCAATTGATTGAGAAACAGTTGAGATATGGCAGTTCAAAGTTTTGCACCCATGTCAGCACCTGAAAATCGACATTTCAAGAACTGAATATTATGCTCCCATATTTTAGCTGCACCTAGATACAGTATATAAGATTCTACTGTCAAAGTTTCAAGACAATCTGTTGAGAAGCTGTTGAGATATAGCAGTTTTGATTTCGCCCTTGAAATGACATCCAAAAATGGCAAGTGCAAGGTCACTGTGAAAACAACAGTAAGAACGCCACAAAGTACGCAGATCACTTCAGTTTTGTGTCAACCAAACTGAAGTGAGTATTTACACTATGATATCCTATCTCACAGTACTGATGACATGTTGTAGCTATTGTCTGATAGGTACATTATTTATATCAGTTTTGTGTCAACCAAACTGAACTATAGTCTGATAGATCGGCCTGCGATCTTATCATCTGCTGCTATCTAATCACACACACTGCATCTATCTTCAACAGGTATTCTTTAAGGACAGATACTATAGCGAGTAGTTCTCTGTCATGGATATTGTAGTTCCTTTCTGCTGGTAGTAGGGATCTTGAAAAATATACCAGAGGATGGATACCATCTTCAAATTGCTGAGATATAGTGGCTCCCAGAGCAAAAGAAGAGGTGTCAGCATCCACAATGAAAGGTTTGTTGAAGTCTGGGTTGCAAAGAACAGGGTAATGGGTGAAGATATTCTTGAGAATATTGAACGAAGATTCTGTGTAATTATCCCAGACCCAAGGTTTGTTCTTCTTAGTGAGCCAGACTAGGGGTTGAACAATATCCAAATATTTTGGAATGAAGTTGCAATAGTAGTTCCCAAATCCAAGGAAAGAGCGTAGCTCGTGTAGATTGGTAGGGGCTTTCCAATCACAAATTCCCTTAACTTTGATTGGGTCCATCTTGATCATTCCTTTGCCGATAATGACACCAAGATAGTCAATTTCTTCTTTGTGGAATTGACATTTCTCAGGTTTAAGGAAGAGGTCATTATCTTGAAGCTTCTTAAAGATACAAGTAACAAGGTCTTTGTGATACTCCCATCCTTTATGTCAAGACACATACTGCTGATCACTAAGGACTCAGGAGCAGGTGGGCAAGGGTCGGAACAGATGGTACTGCGGCGTAAATGGCATTGAACAGGAGGATGAGCCAAATGACTAGAAGATACCAGATGGGGACTGGTATGTGTTGCAGAAGGCAAAGGCGAAGAGTAGAGGCCAGTGCAGCAAGGGGGCTTTAAACAAGGCGGTCGTTGAAGAGTACCTTGAGGATGAGGGAAGACTTTAGACTGAGCGGTTCGCAGGGGAGTACCCAGGAAGATGAGAGTATCACAAATGGACAGTCTGATGACTGCCATGCTTTGTCACGGTAACTAGCCATGTCAGTTCACAAGCGGAAGACAAGTCGATGATAGAGAGGTATTCAAGAGATGGGCTGGTTCCCGTGTATGATGAGTAAGGATCCCTGCAGCAGGTCGAAGTGTTTTATGCTAAGCAGGTTATGGCCAATAGACCCTTCCTAGTACTGACTCGGTCCTGTTGAGAAGCTAGGGTAAGTTTGTAATGGGATAGACTAGGGCTGGTTCCACTAGCTATATGCGTTCAAGTCCAGTTGGGGACCTTGAACAACGCAGAGAGAGTAGAGGAAGGTAGGTCTTAAGGAAGAGAGCTCTTCTCAGGAGAGTGAAGAGAGACTCTTAGGAAAGGATGGGAAAGGTGAAGAGTAGATGGTGGATGGTGTGTTGAGAGTTGATGAAATAGAGAGGTGGATGTGGTTTGAGGATTGAGAGTGAAGTGGGTTGGATTCTACAAGAGACCAAGCTTAGGGCTTTGGTCACAAAGTACTGAGCTTATATATACAGGAGAAGTGCAGCAATAGCTGCGCTTTGACTGTGCTACTAGTATAGTAGGAGTCATAATAAGTAGGAATCATAGGAATGAGGCCATGAATGAGTCAGAACCAAGTAACTGTGCTGCACAGTAAATGCGCAGCATTGCACAGTCAAAACTAAGAGGTAAATATAAATGGAAAGAGAACCAAACAAAGGGAAAGTAACAGCAATCCAGTGTTACCTGGACGTGTATGGATCACATGATAACGCAGAAGGGATCACAAGATGTAAGAGATCACGAGACCAGTAAGTAAAGGGACGTACGAAAGCAAGCAGTCCATAGCAAAGGTAAGAAGTAAACATAAAAGGAAAATGGTGTAACATGCTTCATTGGGGCTTATATACAGTGTACAGGGTCGATTACAAAGAACTGGAACTATTCTGGACCCTTTGGTACCATCCAATAGGACTACAGAAGCATAAACTTGCTTGTGTCAAGTTTCAGGCTTACTGAGCGCATTACTGATCATTGTGGAGCGATGACATCATTATGATATCACTGTGGAGTGCTTAGTGAGCCTATGAGGTCACTGTGGAGTCGCTCAGTCAGCCATGATGTCATTGGAGCCTTGATGATGTCAGATGAGTTATGCAACAGCTTCTAAGAGTTTGTGCCACTGTTTCGGGTTCTTGGTGGCTGGGTGACCATGTGGCTGCCACGCGATGATTACCCGATTAGGAAACGGGTGCCTGGTCGTGTTATAGTGTCTTTGCAATAGCGATATCTTGTACCGCAGGAGGGGTAGCCCAGGAAATGAAAGGGAGTTGGCAATGCGAAGCGAGAGAGGTCTCTCTTGAGTGAAATAGGACAATCTTCAGCCAGGGCCTGGCCTTGGTTCGTAACACTTTAGATGCTTGGGTGGCAATAATGCCGTCATCCATATAGATGTGGAACTGTTGAAAATGTGCAGTGTGTGTGATTAGATAGCAGCAGATGATAAGATCGCAGGCATGATCTATCAGACAATAGTTCAGTTTAGTTGATACAAAACTGATATAAATAATGTACCTATCAGACAATAGCTACAATGTGTTATCAGTACAGAGCGATAAGTATCATAGACTAAGTACTCACTTCAGTTTAGTTGATACAAAACTGAAGTGATCTATGTGCTTTGTGGTGTTCTTAAGTACCTGCGACTGCCACTAAGTGCAGTGCAGCTAACTACCATTATGGATCACTAAGTATGTCTGAGGATCAGTGGTAACTAGCTACCGATTGTCCAAAATCATCTAATCAATGTCTCTAACGCATGCTGCAGCGTATGAGCTGAAGCCGGTAATGCCCAGTCCGGGTGATCCGATGCGTCAATGCATCAGAGTTGTGATTGCATCACAACGCACCTGGGGCTCAGGCCAGTGCTGATCTCAATAGGAACTCCATATCATGATGATTGAGTTCCTCTCTAAAGATATCATTGACCATAGATTGGAAGGTGGCAGGGGCATTAGTGAGACCAAAGGTCATCACCATAGGTTCAAATAAGCCCTTGTTTGTTTTGAATGCTGCCTTCCATTGATCGCCATCTATAATGCGTATATTGTTATAACCCCATCGTACATCAAACTTAGTGAAGTATTGTTTACTTCCTAAGCGAGTGATGATTTCAGGAATGAGAGGAAGGGGGGTTTTGTTTTCAACAGTGATTGCATTAAGGCATCTATAGTCTGGGACATAGCGTCGTTTACCATCTTTCTTGCCTACAAAGAAGCAAGGAGAGGCATATGGTGACTTTGAAGGATGTATATATCCTTTTTCCAAGTGTTCCTTTAGGAATTCATCTTGGGCCTGTTGTTCCACTGGTGCAAGAGGATAGATCTTGCAATTGAGCGTAGATGGAGCATCAGGGATCAGGTCTATGGCATGATCCCAAGGTTTGGAAGTAGGAAAGCGATGAGAGGCTTCTTCTGAAAAGAGCCTTTCAAAGCGATGATAGTCAGGAGGAACTAAATCCTTCCAGTCCTTCTTATCTTGATCAGCTGCTTGTGCAGCTAATTGGGTAGAAGGGCTAATTTTTGCTACTCTGATTGGAGTAGGGTCAAAGCATGGGGGTATGGGAAGTCGCTTGATCCATTTGTCAGCATCCCAAGTAGAGGCTATAACAGTATCCTCAAGGGTTCCTTTGGTCCAATCGACAGCAGGGTTGGTAGCATGGAGGAATGGGAAGCCAAGAAGCATGTCATCGGTTGATATAGAAGCAATATAGAAGTGCATTCGATGTTCTTGTCCTTTGAATCAAATGTAAAGATCAACTGCTTCGGTGACAGTTCTGGCTTTGTTGTGAGTACCATCTACATTGCGCATGACTTTTGGCTTTTGTAGAGTGGTAACTGGGAGTTTATAACAAGTGATGATATTCTTGTGGATGAAATTGTTGGTTGCTCCACTATCAAGTAGAGCAATGAGATTGGCCCTTCATCCACTAGTGCGTATTTGAACAGGAACTTTGATTGAATTGAGTCTTGTTACAAATACATCGCTAGGGAAGACAGCTCAAATTAAGGCTGGGTAATTCAAGCTGGGGGAAAATCCATGCCATTATTGACCATGGCAGTAGCCCATGAGCAACATTGTTCTTCAGAATATCCAGACATTATAGCCGCAACTTCCTCAGGAGATGGTTCTTCATTATAAGTTTGTGTCTCCTGTTGAGTAGGTTGTTGGACTGGTTGATCATCAGGAGAATTTTCCTGATAATATTCAGTTGGTTGTTTGTCAGTTTGAGCTAAACGAACATGGGTGTCGACCTGTTCTTCAGGGTAGTACAGTTCCTGATATTCATCTGGTTCTATAACTTCAACCAGATGTGTCTTCATAGGAACTGATTTGAAGGTGGTTCGACTTGTTAGGACAGTTGCATGCAACATGTCCTTGTTTAGAGCAAAAGAAGCAACGACCTTCAACTTGGTGTTGTTTCTTCTCTTGCTCTGTAGTGGCCACTCTAGCATGATCAACATCCATTGGAACAACTTGATTGTTGCCCCTAGGAATAAATTGACCAGTAGGGTTCCTTGGTACAAAGGTAGGATTAACCCTAGGAGGCGGTCCAGGAGGAGGGCAGAATGTAGTGTTGGTAGGATGGAAGTTAAGGAAGCATTGAGGATTATGCGCGATATTGCATATATCTCCCATATAGCTTTGCCTCATGGCATATTTGTTGTGTTCCTTTCTAGCCGCTTCGGTCCATTCCGCAAAATTGGTAGGTAGGGTTTCCCTTGATAAAACGTTGTTAAGGAGTGGCCTACTAAGACCTCTAGCAAAATAATCTAGAGTTCCATTTGCATTTAGGTCATATCCTGTGTCATTGGCAAGGTTGGTAAAAGTGGCAATATAAGAGTCCAGGTCAGGTCCTTGTTGTCTTAGAACAGCTAGTTTGTTGAACGCGTTTTGCCTTTTATTAGTATCAGTAAAGGCATTGTTAAACGCAGTTCTAAAGTCATTCCATAGAGCTTCATCAGTCCTAAGTATTCCAAGAGTGTTGACACTATTGTTGACTGTTTCCAGCTGAGTATCAACCCAATGGTCCACATTAGGGCCCCTTATAAAGGATAGACAAGCGTTAACTCGTCTATAGGGATTGTTGAAGAGAGAGTTTTCATCATTCATATTGCGAAAGATGGCAAACTCTCTCATGAATTTGGAGGATTGGGAGTGGTCTCCATCAAAGATAGATGGTGGGTTTCCCCTGACCTGCTCCATTAGAAGGGATTGGGACTATGGCAGCCATAGCTGGAGGTGGTGGAGTTGTTACACCATATTCCTTTTACGTTTACCTCTTACTTTTGCTATGGACTGCTTGCTTTCGTACATCCCTTTACTTACTAGTCTCGTGATCTCTTACATCTTGTGATTCCTTCTGTGTTATCATGTGATCCATACACGTCCAGGTAACACTGGATTGCTGTTACTTTCCCTTTGTTTGGTTCTCTTTCCATTCATATTCACTTCTTAGTTTCGACTGTGCAATGCTGCGCACCTACTGTGCAGCACAGTTACTTGATTATGACTCATTCCTGGCCTCATTTCTATGACTCCTACTTATTATGACTCCTACTATACTAGTAGCACAGTCAAAGCGCAGCTATTGCTGCGCTTCTCCTGTATATATAAGCTCAGTACTTTGTGACCAAAGCCCTAAGCTTGGTCTCTTGTAGAATCCAACCTACTCTTGTCCAACATATTTGCCTGCAACCCACTTCACTCCTAATCCTCAAACCACATCACCTCTTCATTTCATCAACTCTCAACACACCATCCACCATCTACTCTTCGCCTTTCCCTTCCTTTCCTAAGAGTCTCTCTTCACTCTCCTGAGAAGAGCTCTCTTCCTTTAAGACCTACCTTCCTCTACTCTCTCTGCATTGTTTAAGGTCCCTGACGGACTCGAACGCATATAGCTAGTGGAACCAGCCCTAGTCTATCCCATTACAAACTTACCCTAGCTTCTCAACAGACCGAGTCGTACTAGGAAGGGTCTATTGGCCATAACCTGCTTAGCATAAAACACTTCGACTGCTGCAGGGATCCTTACTCATTATACACAGGAACCAGCCCGTCTCTTGAATACCTCTCTATCATCGACTTGTCTTCCGCTTGTGAACTGACACGGCTAGTTACCGTGACAGGAGTAGGAGGTGAAGGTGGAGTAGTAGGGGGAGTAAGAGGTCTAGGAGTGGGTACACAAGCGATACCAAAGATCCTTTGTGGTATAGGAAGTGGTTCTGGTGTGGCTTCTACAGCTAGATGTACAGGAGATAACCTAGGTGAAGGTTGTCTGGTTCAAGATTGAGAAGAAGGTCGTTCGGATTCTTCTGCCAAAGATAAATGATGTCTTCCAAGAGAGGGTGAAGGTTGATAGTGAAAGAGTTGATACTGGGGGTCTGATTGATCCCAAGTTCCTAAACCGTGTTCTTTGTTGTTAAGAACAAGGCCTTCGTGAGTGGCGTATTTGAGGTTGAGTCCGACTTCTCGTCTATCAAGTTTATACCAATGTCCATTGATAAATTCGATAGGATGAAAAAGGTTTTCGATGCAGAGGTAGTATCCTACTTCAGGTTCGTTGGGATGCCAAAAGGCTTTACCAGTGATACATTCAGGTAGATTGTCTTGGTTATGTCAAGTGACGGTTCAGTGTTGAAGAGGGTTAGATGAGGAAGCTGGTTCGATAGAGGGTTCAGGGATGACAAGAGTATTCGAGGTAGAAGCCATGATGAAACATTAAGCTTGGTCTGATGTCACAGTAACTAGCTGTGTCAGTTCACAAGTGTAGAGACAAGTTGATAATAGAGAGGTGTTCAAGAAATGGGCTGGTTCCCATGTATGAAGAGTAAGGATCCCTGCAGCCGTCGAAGTGTTTTATGCTAAACAGGTTATGGCCAATAGACCCTTCCTAGTATGACTTGGTCCATTGAGAAGCTAGGGTAAGTTTATAAGGGGATAGACTAGGGCTGGTTCCACCAGCTATATGCATTCAAGTCTGTCAGGGACCTTGAACAATGCAGAGAGAGTAGAGGAAGGTAGGTCTTAAAGGAGGAGAGCTCTTCTCAGGGGAGTGAAGACAGACTCTTAGGGAAAGGCGAAGAGTAGATGGTAGATGGTGTGTGAAGAGTTGATGAAATGGAGAGGTGGATGTGGTTTGAGGATTAGGAGCGAAGTGGGTTGCAGGCAAATATGTTGGACAAGAGTAGGTTGGATTCTACAAGAGACCAAGCTTAGGGCTTTGGTCACAAAGTACTGAGCTTATATATACAGGAGAAGTGCAGCAATAGCTGCGCTTTGACTGTGCTACTAGTATAGTAGGAGTCATAATAAGTAGGAGTCATAGGAATGAGGCCACAAAATGAGTCAGAACCAAGTAACTGTGCCGCACAGTAAGTGTGCAGTATTGCACAGTCAAAACTAAGAAGTGAATATAAATGGAAAGAGAACCAAACAAAGGGAAAGTAACAGCAATCCAGTGTTACCTGGATGTGTATGGATCACATGATAACACAGAAGGAATCACGAGATGTAAGAGATCACAAGACCAGTAAGTAAAGGGATGTACGAAGGCAAGCAGTCCATGGCAAAAGGTAAGAAGTAAACATAAAAGGAAAATGGTATAACAATGTCAGTGCATAGAACACCCTGTAGCCTCCCATAGTATCATTCTCCAATGAGAAGGAGAACAGTGAGGCACCAACTGTTACAAACCAAGGCCAGGCCCTGGCCATAGATGGTCCTATTTCACTCAAGAGAGACCTCTCTCACATTGCATTACCAACCCCCTTCTGTTTTCTGGGCTATCCCTCCTGCAAGTGCAAGATATTGCTGTTGCAAAGACACTATAACACGACCAGGCACCCATTTCCTAATCGGGTAATCATTGTGTGGTAGCCACATGGTCACCCAGCCACCAGAAACCTGAAACAGCGGCACAAACTCTTAGAAACTGTTGCATAACTCATCTGACATCATCAAGGCTCCAATGACATCATGGCTGACTGAGCGACTCCACAGTGACCTCATAGGCTCACTAAGCGCCCCACAGTGACATCATAATGATGTCATTGCTTGTTAAGGCTCCAAAGTGCCTTAAATAAGATCAATGGTCGCGTCTATAAACGCGTCCTACCAATGCAGATATGCTTGAGTCAAGCAAGCAATACTCGTGGAGGGGAAGGAGTGTTTAGATCCTTCTAGAGTATGACAACAAGATGAGAGGGGCTCTGCAGACGGGGTAGGAGTCAACTGTTTGGGATTGGCAAACTAAGTCGAGCTTAAGGCTCAACTGTTTCTACTGGAGGCTTTATATAGCCCTACAGGGATAAGGTTCATGCTACTGTAGTACTGGTTGGTGCTATAGAAGCAAAAGGCAGCTCATAGAAGCGAGGTTGCTTCTATGTAAACGATCTCGGTGCTGGAAGCATTAAGTGCTTCCCCAATCAAGGAATCGATGTACGTGGCGGTACAGGAACATCTGGGACAGAAGCAATGCTATTCATTGCTTTTTCAGTACATCTTCTAAAAGATACGATCAACGCGCTCCGAACGAGATATCAACGAACATAAACGATTAAGATCTGACGCACGCATAATGCAAACAGTGCAGTCCCTAGTTCAGGTGTTCCGGCATCTTCCGGACCCCAAACCACTCGGTAACATTACCCCTCCTTCAGATTGGTGGTCCCACACACCAACGATTCTAAAATCGAGTGGTGGGGTCAACGCCATCATCATCAAGAGGAGGAGGTGATGCGGTGAAGGTGTATCGGCCTTCTTCTGCTGCCTCATAGGCAGCCAATGCCGAGGCCACTATCGCTTCTGACTCCTTAGCAGTTGCTGAAGGAGACATGATCTGTGGGAGTCTGTCAGAGTCCCTAGGTAACCTCCGGACTGGAGGTGTGTCTGAGCGAAGAGGAGTTGTAGTGAAAGGTTCTTGAAAGGTCCTGGACCCTTCTCCTTTCGCTACCTGCAAGATGCGCGGGTTAGCAGTGTCCTCCCTCTCCTGGTCGGACTTCCTCTTCCTGCTCGGGTGTCCCAGTTCCCATCCTCGGTGAAAGGGGCATGATCTGACTGGGGCATAGCTGCGATGATAGGGAGGCACTAGGCAATGTGAGGCAGCGTCTGCTGCCAGTTGGTCGTGGCAATATTGGTGGGGCAGGGGACAGTACTTGTTAAAATGTCCTACCTCACCACAATACTTGCATCGGTTCCTTTTCCTCCTCCCTTCTATCATGTTCAGTTGCTGAGGCTCCGGAATGAAGTCAGCCGTTGCAGTAGATGCTTCCCCACTGCTGCTATATGAATGGTAATAGATAGAGCTCTGGGGGGAAGGGTTTGGTGACGCTTCC
>JAGFNK010001294.1:0-11460 GCA_025769875.1 Russula earlei
CCATGCCACAGCCATTATCCTCGATCACCAGGTATAGATTATTCTCTTTTTGGAAAGAGGTAATGGTCAATAGTCCCTTATCTTCCTCCATTGCCTCAATGGCATTCACAAAGAAATTCAGGATAGCCAGCTTTAGTTTCTCAGCATCGCCGTTTAAAGTATGTTCTGAAAATAATTGCTTTTTTAATTGTATGCGCTTTAGTGTTAGCTTGTCCTCGATGGCAACAAGCGCGTCCTCTACAATTTCCCGCAGGCTTATTTCGTTAAGCGCTACATCGCTTATTTTAAAGGAGTGTAATAATTGAGTGATCAGGTCATTGATACGTACGCTATTTCTTTTCACAATATCATAGTACAGCTGCTGGGTTTCCGGGCCCTCCATTTGAGAGCTTTCCAGCGCCAGCATGATATTATTCAGGGGATTACGAACCTCATGCGCCAACATGCGTACAAAGCGCTGGTTGGCCTCAAATTTCTCCGTCTGTAACTTTGCCTGCTCTGCCTCCTTTAAGTGGGTAATATCATGGAATACGCCCTGCAGGTACACTTTATCATCGCTATCCCGCTCCTTGGTAATGGTCAATAACCCATGGTATTCCTCGGAATCATTGAATTTTATCTGCACCTCCTCCTCATCAATTTCATTTTGAGTGGCCAGGCGTTCTACAATCGAATCTATGGCTGGGTGGATCACCATTGCCAAAGAATAGGTGCTGATCAGTTCATCCCGGCTCGCATTGAGTAATTGCAAAGTAGCATCATTTACATCTGTAATATCCAGGTCCTCATTTAAAATGAACATGGCATCTTTGGAATGCTCATAGATGGAACGGAACTTCTTTTCGCTTTGTTGCAATGCCTTTTTGCTCTCATACCGGGCCAGTGCATACCGGATGCTTCTTTCCAGCACTTCTGCATTGATCTCACCTTTAATCAGGTAATCGTAGGCCCCTTTGCGCACGGCTTGTTTATCTATCTCCGTATTGCCTTTACCCGTAAGTATAATAATAGGAATAGTAACGCCATTATTAATGGCCTTTTCTATCAGTTCAATACCTGTTTTAACACCCAGCCGGTAATCAACAAATGCCAGGTGAAATTTCTGCACCTGCAATAGGTTGAGCGCCTGTTGGTAATTGTTACACCAGGTAGGGGTTATTGTATACTCTGAAATATCTTCCAGTAAAGAGGCGATGATATAATAGTCATCTTCATCATCATCAATCACAACGATCTCAAGGTTGTTGCTTTGTGGCATACTGTAACTGTTTATTGATTTTCCGGCAAAATAATATGGAAGATAGCGCCTTCATTGATAACACTATTGGCATAAATAAGCCCGTTGTGCCGGTCTGCTATTTTCTTACAAATAGACAGGCCCATGCCTGCCCCCGCATATTCGCTTTTGCCATGAAGCCGCTGAAACAACTGAAAGATCAATTGTGCATACTCCTGTTCGAAGCCAATACCATTATCGGTAACAGAGATGTGGTAATATTTTTGAGTAGTATTGAGGTGTAATTGCTGAATATCTGCCGTGGTAGCAGTGGTACATTGAATATCTATGATACAGGGTATACCTGCCTTCCTGAATTTAATAGAGTTGCTGATCAGGTTATTAAACAACTGTTGCATTTGAGAGTGAATACATTCAATTACAGGCAGCGGCGCAACCCGTAGCGATATGTCTTTACTATCTGGCTGGATCTCCAGGTTATCTTTCACCTCCTCTATAACAGTGTTCAGGTCAACTTTCTGAAAGGGGTGTTTGGATTGAGAACTCCTGGAGAATTCCAGTAAGTTATCAATCAATATACGCATGTTATCTGTAGCGTGCCCCATTCTTGCCAAAAGGGCTTTGCCCTCGGCTCCCAGTACCTCCTCGTATTTAGAGGATAAGATCTGTCCGAAGGTGCTTATTTTACGTAAGGGCTCTTGAAGATCGTGTGAGGCTACGTAGGCAAACTCCTCCAGTTCCTTATTGGATCGTTTCAGGTCTGCAAAGGTTTTCTGCAAAGTGTTCTCATGGTGTTTTTGCTTGGTTCGGTCAATAACGATCCCGATAATGCGATGTGGTTGTTCGCCATTGGGTGGAACCACTATCTTGCCTTTGTTCTGTATCCATATCGTTTCACCGTCCCTGTTATAGCTAAACTCAAATTCAAAGGAAGACTGATCTTTAATGGCTTGTTGTAAAATGCCCTCTATCCGTTCATTGTCCTCTTCATTACGGCTATTGTTAATAGAGATCCTGTTAAGGGGATCGCTTTTATCCATGCCATAGATCTTGTAAACGCCATCACTCCAGGAAAGGGTATTTTTTATATAATCCCATTCGTATAAGCCATAGTGTAATAGTTCTTCTGATTCCTGCAACAGTTCCTGTAAGGATTGCAGCTCCAGTGTATTCGTTACATTTTCTGTAATGTCCTGGGCTATAAACAGCAGGGAAGCAGGCTTACCATCTTCTCCCCGTTTTAGTATACTGGCGGCAGTTTTAAAATAGCGATAATGGGCATCCTTGATATTGTAACGTGCATTGTAGCTATGCACATCCTGGTCGTTAAGGTGATACAGCTTCTCTATTTCTTGCTGAACACTTTCTAAGTCATCTTTAAAAAAGAACCGGCTCACATCATAATCCCAGCCTGTCAGGTCCGCATGCGTATAACCCAGCACGCTGGTTACCTGTTGATTGATGTATTTTAACTTTCTTCGGTTGGCATCTACCACAAACACCAGGGCGGGAACAGAATCTGCAAAACGGTCGCTAAAATTTCCGTTTACATCATCCATCAAGAGCTTAAACCGGTCGAAGAAATCACTGTGTTGTGTATCATCCATTATTCTTCTTTTAGCAGCTTGTACTCTTTCATTTTGTTATACAATGTCTTCCTGTCAACGTCAAGTATTTTTGCTGCTTTGCTCTTGTTGTAGTTAACCTTCTTCAATGCTTCTACTATTAAATTGAATTCTGCATCAAGGCTTACTGCTTTTAAACTCTTTTCATTGATAGCTTCTCCGGTAATGGAACTATGACCAGCATTTGGCCATGCAGCCTGGTTTCTTGCGTAAGTTGGATCTTCAAACGGGGACTGGCTTCCATAGGATGGAGCATTGGGCTCCTCAAACGACAACTTATTGTAATTGGATATTTCAAAAGGTAATACGCTCACCTCCACCAATGGGCCATCGGTTAACAGTACGCTTCTCTTGATCACATTCTTTAGCTCCCTCAGGTTACCGGGCCAGTTGTATTGCATGAATATTTGCGCTACCTGTGGTGATAAGCCCTTTATCTCTTTATCCAGTTCTTTACAGGTTTGCGCCAGGAAGTACGCTGCAAACACCGGCAGATCTTCTTTCCTTTGACGAAGTGGCGGAACATCTATACTAAATTCATTAAAGCGATGATAAAGGTCTTCCCTAAACTTTCCCTTGCGGGCGGAATCCATCAGCTTTTCATTACTCGCCACAATGATCCGTACATCTATCTCAATATCTTTTGTACCACCTATGCGGCGGATCTTTCTTTCCTGCACCACGCGTAACAGGCTTACCTGGATATCATAAGAGAGGTTGGCTATTTCATCAAGAAAAATGGTACCGCCATTTGCCAGTTCAAAGCTGCCGATCTTTTGGTTCAACGCACCGGTAAATGATCCTTTCTCATGACCAAATAATTCACTACCAGCCAGCTCTTTGCTTAAAGCGCCACAATCGATAGCCACAAAAGGCTTATCTGCCCGCTTGCTGTTCACGTGAATGGTTTGGGCGATCACTTCTTTACCACTGCCGCTCTCACCGTATACGATGATGCTGTAATTGGTAGGAGATACCCTTTTTATTTGTTGCAGTATTTCATTAAACACAGCGGAATTGCCAAAAATGTAATCACTTTTAATAATAAGCTCTTTTGGGTTCTTGCCAGCATCAACAGTATGATTAGCGGCGCTGACAGCCGGCTTGCTCTTAACAGGATGGCTCTCAAGCGGCTCCTGCTCCAATGCTTTTTTGATAGTGATCAGTATCTCCTCGGGAAACAATGGCTTGGTTACATAATCAAATGCTCCCATTTTAATCACTTCTACTGCCGCTTTTACATCGCTGTAGGCAGTAATAATGATAACGGGCAGGCTGGGATTATTTTCCTTTATCCGGGCCAATATTTCCTTACCGTCCATGTCCTCAATTCTGAAGTCGCACAACACGGTATCTACCTTGTTTTCGTCAAGATAGGCCAATGCAGTTTTGCCATTGAGTTTTTCAACTGCCTCGTAGCCGTTACGGGTAAGGAAGCGGCTTAACAGCAGGCACATGTCTTTGTCGTCGTCAATGATTAGTATTCTCTTCATGCATTGTAAAATTTATGATAAAGCCAATGATAAACCAGTTCTAAGGTATGATACAGGTATATTCATTAATTCGCGGTATTTGGCAACAGTTCTGCGGGCAATCTTATAGCCCTTTTGGGCTAACAGGTGAACAAGGTGACGGTCAGTATAAGGCTCTAATTTATCCTCATTTTTGATCATTTCCTCGATTTCTTTTTTCACCAGCATATTACTAAAGGGTTCTCCCTCCTCATTATTAAGGGCTTTGGTAAATAACTTCTTTAAATGCACAAACCCAAAGGGGGTATCTACATATTTGGTAGAAGTAACGCTGGAAACGGTGGAAATATCAACTCCTGTTTCGTCCGCTATGTTCTTTAATATCATTGGTTTCAGCAGTTTCTTATCACAGCCTTCTTTAAAAAAGGCGATCTGCTTACGTACAATAGCTTTAATAACGGCCAGCATAGTGGTTTCCCGTTGCTTGATACACTGCACAAACCACTGGGCGCTTTTTATTTTGTTTTTTACGTATAGCTCTGCCTGTTTCTGTTCCTGGTTAACGGCTGAATCTGGTAACGTAATGGCTGTATGGTTTACATACAGGGAATCAGAATATGTTTTACACAAAGAAATCGTTGGTTCATCGTACTCATTAAAGGTTATCAGGAAATCAGGTATTACAGCCTGCGACATTTTTTCGGCAGTATCTGTAATATGTAAAGGTTTAAACGACAACGCGGAAATCAATTGTGCGATAATAGCAAATTCTTCTGCATCGATCTGTAAACTCTCATAGATCTTTTGAAAGTTCTTCTTTTTCAGGTTCGTGTAATGGTGCTGTAATAGTTCGAGTGCCTTTTTTACATCGGGCCTTTTGGTATTCATACGTTGCAACTGGGCTATTAAACACTCCCGTACAGAATGGCTAAACACACCTGCAGGCTCCAGCGTTTTCAACAGGAGCAACACCTCGGTTAGTTCCGCCTCTGTATACATTTTTTGCAACCGGAACCCCATATCATCCACCAGCGAAGGAACGTCGTATTCCAACATTCCCACATCATTCAGATAATAAATTATATAGGATGCCAATTCTTTTTGTTTAGAGGTTAAGTTGAGTGATCCTGCCTGTTGCTGCAAGTCTGCCTTAAAGTCAAACTCGTTTTTCCATTGCTTCACCGGCATGGCTTCCTCTGCAAAAAAGGAACCATATTCTATTTTGCAATCGGGGATGTCCTCGTATCCATACTCCTCCCAATCCCTGAAATCCTCCTCATTTGTATGGAGATCTTCCTTTTGTATGAGCTCTGTTTCCTCTGCTTCTGCCTTCTCCAGGAATGGATTTTCTTCCAGCATAAAGTTGATTTGCTGCTGTAATTCAATATGGTTCACATGCAACAGGTGCAGGTACTCAATTTGCCGGGGGATGATCTTGTGCTGTTGCTTTTGCCCTAACGATAGCGAGTGATTAAACATAACCTATTGACTTTGTTCGGGTTGCTAAACCAACTTTAGTTCCAAACCTGCCTTTCACCCCTATCTTTTTCTTTTTTTCTTTTTCGGGATAATATTTTCCCATTGCTACAATTGTTAGAGTTGGGGAAATATTTCCACGGTACTATATTAGTAATAGGGATAGATATTACCTGGCAACACTTTTAACAAAGCTTTGCAGGCTTCCGGTATTTGAAAATTGATGAAATGTTCCCGCTTGCTTTACTACCTTTAATTTCTAGTATATGATAATGAGAAAACCATTTATCCTGGTGGCTGAAGATGACAGCGACGACAAATTTTTATTACAAGCCATATTTGAAGAAAGGGGGTATGATACACCGCTGGAGTTTGTAAGCAATGGCGTAGAGTTAATCGAATACCTCGGCAACATACAGCTGGACGAGGAAAACGCCAACTATCCTGCTTTTATACTGCTCGATCTCAATATGCCAAAGATGGACGGCAGGCAGGCATTAAAGCAAATAAAGGAACATGCTGTTTTAAAAAAGATACCGGTAGTCGTATTCTCCACTACCAAAAATGATATTGAAATTAAGCGTTGCTACGAGCTGGGCGCCAATACATATATCGTAAAACCTTCCAATTTTGAAAGTCTCGCTAATGCCATAGATCGCATCCGTAACTACTGGTTACACATAGCTGCCCGCCCCGCATAATACGGCTGCCGGTATCGGTAAATACAATACGAATTGGGTTCTTTACAGGTTAGGAGTGGTAGCAGCGCCATTATGACTATGCGCACCCATGTTCCTGAACTTGTTCTTAACAGTGCTGGCCATATCAGCCAGGTTTTCTTTGGCATCAGCCACCCAGTCTGCCGCATCTGAACTGGCATCCTGCAGATTCTCTTTTAACTTTTTACGGGTATCCTTTCCTTTTTCGGGAGCGATTAACATACCCACAGCTACGCCTGCTATGGCTGCACCTACAATACTGGCAATAATTGATGAAGTTTTCATGTGATATCCTTTTAAAAGGTATCATTGGAAAAGTATGCCATCTTTTTGGTACAATTTTTTATCATTATAAAAGCATTAAAGCTCATGCATGAAAAAAATAGTAGTAATAGACGATGAGGTGGATTTTTGCAGGCTTGTTAAATTACAGTGCGACAAAAAGGATATTGATTGTACCTACGCTACTTCTTTAAACGAAGGAATAGCATTATTACAGGATATTCAACCCACAGTGGTAATACTGGATAATAACCTGCCAGACGGGCTCGGCTGGCAAAAAGCCAATGGAATATTACAGGAATTCCCCAATGCTACCCTACACCTGATAACCGCTAAACTCGCAGCTGATACAGCGGGGCGGGAAGCCACCAATAAATCGAGGGTATTTTACCACAATAAGCCTTTATCGCTGGCTGATATAGAGGCCATCCTTCTGTGAACTTTTTTCTACAAGAAGGAAAATGGGAAAAGACATAGGTCCTGTTTGAATTTCCGGTATGATTATTTCCTGTAGATATTATGGTATAAGGCAATGATTTATAGGACTGTTCGCTTTATTGCCTTACTTTGATCAATTTACTATAATATTTGGACGCCCATGGAAAAGATCCTGATCATAGATGATGACATTGATATGTGTCTGTTGCTAAACAGGTTTTTAACCCATAACGGCTATTGGGTATCCGAAGTGTATAGCGGTGCACAGGCATTGGAGTATTTCGAAACGAATGAACCAGACCTGATCATCTCGGATTTAAAACTGGAAGATATTGACGGTATTACTTTATTAAAAAAGATACAAGACCGGTTTACAAACCTGCCCATTATTATTATAACGGCCTATAATGATATTCAAACCTCTGTAAACGCCATTAAACAAGGCGCGTTTGACTATGTTACCAAACCCATTGTAACAGAAGAAATACTCAATATTATAGAGCTGGCGCTCACACAAAAACAGGAAAACAAAAAGAAGATCAAAGAAGGAGAGAAGATAGTAGTAAAAGCCAAAGAATCCTTCTTCGGCGGTAGCAGCGCTTTCTTTAAGCGGTTAAATCACCAGATAAACCTGGTAGCACCTACCAATCATAATGTGATCATTTATGGAGAAGATGGTGCAGGCAAAGAAACCATTGCCTATGAAATACACCAGCGAAGTAAACGCAGGGACGGCCCTTTTGTAGTAATGAACTGTGGAGGTATATCCGAGGAACTGGCTGAAGCAAAATTATTCGGTAATGAAATGGATAACGGTATCAATAGCCTGCGTAACCAACGGATAGGCAATTTAGAAACTGCCAACGGCGGCACTTTATTCATTGATGAGATTACCAGCCTGCCGCTGCTGTTACAGGCTAAATTATTAAAAGCCTTGGTAAGTAAACGCATGCGGAGAATAGGGGGCGAAAAAGATATTGAACTGGATGTAAGAATATTGATAGCAGGAAATGAAACCTTATGGACTGCTACCGTACAGGGTAAGTTATTGCCCGATCTCTACCACCTGTTAAATGATTTTACAATAGACATTTTGCCTTTGTATAAACGCCCGGAAGATATCTTACCCTTTGCAGCTCATTTTCTGCAATATGCCAATACAGAACACGAAAAGAACATCCAGGGCTTTACACCGGAAGTGGAAAGTACTTTCCGGCAATACCGCTGGCCCGGCAATCTTCGCGAAATGAAGAATGTGGTTAATAAGGCCGTGTTACTGACAAAGGATAGCCTGATAGAACTACAATCCTTACCTGTAGAAGTATATGCAATAAACAAAGTTGGAGAAGTATACCATAGCAATCTATAACAAAGAGATGTAGACTTTTTTCCCCGGCCTTATCAAGAACACAGGCTTTAAACAGTATTCATCCATCATTAAATAGGTTTATTATGAAAAAGAAAGAAGAAGTAACGGATGATCCGGGTAAAACACAGCGAAAGATACCAAATATGAAATAGTATTATTGGGCTCGCTTCACGTGTGCGCATTACTACGCAGCTGTTAGCTGTTACAACAAATCCCGGGGGTGCTCCCGGGATTTGCTTTTCCCGAAAAGGCATGATTATTGGCAAAAATGAGTTGTTATTACCTGCATGAAAAGATACATCTGGATGCCCTGGCTGTAGATGGTTTATTACAGACAAAGGAGTTGCTTAATTAATAAAACGGACATAATGAAAGTGAATCAAACAAAAGAACAGGTAAAAGATATTTTTTCTGATATACTTCCACATGCGCTGGTAACATTCAAGAAAAATGTATTAGACCCCTTGTTTGGTCAAAACCTGCTTCGTAAATATGCGAATGAGCAAGCCCCCTTCAGATCGGAGTTATTTACCATTGAGCAACTGGAACAATTTGCCAAAAACCTCGCACAGTCTGATGTGGTATATACAGAAGAACCTTCTGAACAATTGCTGAAACGCCTGGCAGAGAATGAAAACGTACTCTTAGATGTACACCAATTGTTGACAGAAACGGTAAAGGCCAATAGCAGGATCGTACCGGCAGGCGAATGGTTACTGGATAATTTCTACTTAATAGAAGAACAGATCTATACTGGAAAAAAGCATTTACCAAAAGGATATAGCAAAGGGTTACCTAAATTAGTAAGTGGCCCCGCAGCCGGGTTACCACGTGTATATAATATAGCCATTGAAATACTCGCACATAGTGATGGCCGGGTTGACCTGAAAAGCCTAACCAGTTTTATCACTTCCTATCAAACTGTTGCCACATTAAAGCTGGGTGAGCTATGGGCCATCCCCATTATGTTACGCCTGGCATTACTGGAAAACCTGCGCCGCCTTTCTACACAGATCGCCATTGATATTCTCAATAAAAACCTGGCAGATTACTGGGCAGATGAAATGACAAAGACGGTTGAGAAAGATCCCAAAAACCTGGTATTGATTATTGCGGATATGGCTCGTTCTAACCCGCCTATGGAAAGCTCTTTCGTGGCAGAACTGATCAGGCGGTTACAGGGCAAAGGCTCTTCACTGGCCTTACCATTGAGCTGGATAGAACAACGATTATCAGAAAACAACCTCACCAGCAGTGAGCTGGTGCTGATAGAGAATCAAAAACAAGCGGCTGACCAGGTATCGATCAGTAATACCATCAGCAGCCTACGCTTTTTGAGTAACAACGACTGGCGTGAATTTGTAGAAGCCACCAGCGCCGTAGAACAGGAACTGAGAAAAGATGCCAGTGGCATCTACCCTACTATGGATTTCTATACCCGCGACAGGTACAGGCATGCAGTAGAGAAGATTTCAAAATATGGCAATGTAGCTGAAAAAGATATTGCAGCATTGGCTGTTGAATTATCCGCAGCTGATGAAACCAAAGACCCGGGCAGCCGTTCCGGTCATGTAGGGTATTACCTGCTGGATAATGGCGTAAAGCGTATTGAGAAAATAGCTACGGTTAAACTCTCTTACGGTGACAGGCTCAGGCGGCTATTTAATAGTATTCCTGTACTATCCTATGCAGGCGGTATAACGCTGATCACCCTATTGATCAGCTGGGGACTATTGAGTAAAGCCCATACAGATGGGTTACATGCCTGGTGGCTCGCCGCATTGGCAGCCATCTGTGTGATAGGTAGCAGCCAACTGGCGGTTACACTCATCAACTGGATGACGACCATATTGGCAAGACCGCACCTGTTACCCCGACTGGATTTTTCCGAAGGCATTCCTGCCGATTATTATAGTATGGTAGTAGTGCCCACTATGCTTAGCAATGCAAAAGAACTCGAGCATTTAATAGAAGCACTGGAAGTAAGGTTCCTCGCCAATAGAGATGCAAACCTCTCCTTCGCGTTACTAACTGATTTTGCAGATGCCAACTCCGAAACACTACCCGGGGATGAAGCTTTATTACAGTTGGCCAAAAACAAGATCAATGACTTAAACCGGAAATACGATAAGGCAAAGAATGATACTTTCTTCCTGTTCCATCGCCCGCGTAAATGGAATCCCCGTGAAAACGTATGGATGGGATATGAACGCAAACGTGGAAAGCTGGAAGAACTCAACGCATTGTTCAGGGGTAAGGGTAAAGAGAACTTCTCTGCAATAGTAGGCGAAGAACAATCCTACACCCGTGTAAAATATGTGATAACGCTGGATACAGATACACAACTGCCACGAGATGCCGCCTGGAAAATGGTAGGTACCCTGGCGCACCCTTTAAACAAAGCATTGTATTCAGAGAAGAAACAAAGGGTAATAGAGGGCTATACTATTTTGCAACCAAGGGTATCCAATTGCCTCCCTGCCGCCGATAGCTCTGTATACGAAAAGATACATGGTAACGAACCTGGAACAGACCCTTATACACGCGCTATTTCAGATGTATACCAGGACCTGTTTAAAGAAGGGTCTTTTATAGGAAAAGGTATTTATGATGTAGATGCCTTTGAATTAACATTAAACAATCGCTTTCCCGAGAACCGTATATTAAGCCATGACCTGCTGGAAGGCTGTTATGCACGCGCCGGCTTGATGAGCGATGTACAATTGTACGAGCAATACCCTTCCCGGTATAGTACAGATATGAAGCGCAGGCATAGATGGATACGTGGCGACTGGCAGATAGCCAGTTGGTTATTACCCTGGGCACCTGGTACAGATAACCA
>JAGFNK010001295.1:0-11368 GCA_025769875.1 Russula earlei
CCTATTTATAGCGGGCTGGGCTCTGAACACGAACGCGACAACGACCTCGTCCATTTCCATTGCACAAATTCCCATGTTCGTTACAGGGATCGCGGTACTCAAGCTGAGTGGACACCACTTTTAGTAATTTACACGCTTCCTATCAAGACCGTTGGATTAGCAATTCACTAATTTCTACTCGCATATCGTAACCGATGATGTCCCATGGTGCTCTCAACTCGATGATTCAATCATGGCATTTACAGTGGCGCGTGGACTCGAAGTGAGTTTCTGGGGGCGATCGCTGGTCAATGATCATGAAGGGTCCTCGCATCATTAAATTTTGCCTGAATCTCACGCGGTGACAGCGCCATCGTCCACCAGTCCGTTGTCGAGACTTTGGAAGGTCAAGGGACACACTCGTCAAAAGGAGCAACACTACGGGATTTCCACGGCCACCCAGACTCCGGGGACGTAAGCTAACCCTTCTATCCACTTCAAACATTGCGCCGACTTGAAATAGTTATAGTTCCAGTGCCCAGATATAGCGAACGACCGAACGAACGAACGAGATTCAGACACGATGGCCCCCTCTGATTCTATGACAATCGAAAGTCCAGTAGAACCAGATAACCGCTACAATTCAACTCCGAGCTTTATCTGTCCGGTCGGAGCGAGGAGTGAGTGACCGAGTGAGGTAGAGGAGAATTGCACGTCGTCACACACACTATTAGCGCAAATTTTACTTTGGCCCCAAAAAGCGACTGAGCCTCTCGTACTGTACGCCACTGGGAACTCGGCAGTTCACTACCATCTCGGCGGTCACAAATGTCACGAAAGTAACATACATGTAACACACATGCCGAATCAAAGTCCGCCCGGGATGAACATCATGGGCCAGTGCCACGCGAGTAAATGATCAATAGATCCCATTGCGGTGGTCACTCAATGCTGCCTGTAGCCGCTGCTCATACGTATGGTCTTGTGCTGGCCGACTGGACCACCTGTAACATGGCATTGAGAGAGTACCCAGATCCTCGGAGGCCTCCGAGTCAGTGTACTGTTGGTGATGTGATCACCCAGCTGGAATCAAACTCCGCCCTCTGCCATGACCGCGGTGTGATGCAGGCGTGATGCAGGTGTGACCCCCAGGCCAAAACATTATTCAAGAACCACTCAATGGACTGCAATTTTCTTTGCTAGAATGACATTAATGGTACTCGATAGTATAACTACAAAGTTTTGAATAGAGTTGTTTGAGCAGATACAGGGAAAAATGAAATCGCCGAGATGGTAGTGAACTGCCGAGTTCCCAGTGGCGTACAGTATCGTCCCACTCATCGGAAGGGGCGAAGTCGGACGTAGACTTGTGATCTTTGACATCGTTAGCCCAATCCACATCAAAGTTTCTTGCCAAAGCAAAAAGCAAGCAGGCGATCGCTCTACTCTCAAGCCCGAGAAGCGCCCACAATCTCGCTGTCGCCAGGCCACACATGCCGGTCGCGGGTAAGCCATGGACGTGGGGAGGTCTTTGGCATCGCACGAAGCGGCATGGCGTGCCACACAAACTTGTAAGCGCCCATGAATACATCGCCCTCGTCCCTAGGGCCGCGCATTCCGTCAAAGCGCAGCGGCGGAGAGCGATACGCAGAAGTACGTGTCATCAATGCGTTGGGCGGCTGCATCGAATAGTAGTGCTTGTCGGGGCACGGCTGACACGCATCGGGGTTAAAGGCAAGTCGAAGAAGAGAGGTACGCGGCGGCAGGGTGAGGTGGGCATTGCATGCGCGAGGGGCTTCGTGAGGGGGGCGCAAAGTGTCATCACCAGTGCCGAGTAGATCGGTGGACTCACTCGAGAGATATTGATATTCCGTAATCACCGGACGGTGGTGATGAATCACCTGATCTGAGTGCTTTACGTGAGCTTACCATGTTGTGGACCATGGAGGACCGACAGTAGTACTCCATGACTATCATCTATGCACGGATCCCAATACTAGTCGACACCGACACTGTTTCGTTTGCGCAGGCAGTCATCTAGATCATTGTTGAAATCATTGTTCGCTGACATCTGCACAGCACTCTTCACGTAACGTGATTCTGATATGGTCGCCACTACTCGTCCTGTTCACTCTCCCAGAACACGACTCGCTCGCCCCTTCTCTTTCCCTTCCTACTTTCCCCCCTCGCTTGAACCATGCCAGTTGACGGCTCACTCAGCTCCTCTTTATCCGTTTCCCCTACATCGCCTAGTCATCGTCCTGACATTTCATCGCACTTTCTCCCGAACTTGGATCCGGCCAATGTCGATTCGGACACGTTCTACACCTACGTCCCCAACACTATCAAAACCCTCAATCGCACTACCCCCGCGCAGCTCGAGATATTAGAGGATGTATTTGTCTCTGACAAGAAACCTTCTGCGCCAAGGCGCAACGAACTCGCGAAGAGACTCCAGATGTCTCCCACAGAGATCAAGGCATGCGTCTCCACTCCTTTCCACTATGAAGACTCTCACCCGCATCCTCTTCCTGCCATCCTTTAGGCATGGTTCCAGAATAGCCGTGCTAAAGAGAAACAAAAACAAGCCACTGCCAACAAGGTCCCCCCAGCCACCTCTCCATTGAGCTTCGACACGACTCCCCTTGCCATCGCCATCGATGTTGAGGTTGAAAAATATGCTGATCCCATTCCTCCACCACCCGTCACGAAGGTCAAGCGCCAGACGCCCCAACCGTCACCGAGGACTCCTCAAGATCCTTCAGGGAAACCCCCCCGCGCGGCGAGCACGCGCGGCCGGTACGACTGGACGAACACATCTACGATACGCAAGAGCGCGCGACTCGTCTCCGCGTCTGAGGATTTGTCGAGGTCGAGCCGGGTCGTGCCCTTGCCGCGCACACAGCCCCCCAAATCACCCGCGGACGACTCGCGCGATCAACAACAACCCCACGCCACCTCCACTCGTTCGCCCGCAGAGGCTAGCCCATCCGTGTATGACCTCCGTCGTCCTCTTCCCATTTCCCCGTTCATTTCCCCCTACGAGCTATCAACTTCACCCTCCATCGCCTCATCACCAATCCTGTCACAACCACCCGAAGGGTCTTCTTCTGGGACTTCAACTTCACAAGTACTCCCATCAATCGACCCCGATTCTTCCGCAGAAAGCACACCCTATATCGTCCCTGGAGCACATCCGGAGCCCCCGTCAACCACTTTTACAGAAGTACCTTCCGAGATAATTACAGTCGTCGACTATGCCTCAACTCCTCCCAAATCCCTCAGTCGTGCAGAGACTGAGCACGCTGCAATTGGGACCCCGCCAATTCAGCAGTCCGACAGCATTGAACAGCATGGTCAAGATGAACCACAGCTATCGACCAAGATGTCATCCCATCCTGACGAGGCATTTGTGGCCCCTATGATGTTCCCGCCTCTTAAGTACACTCTCAACTACACGAGGAGGAAACGAAAGCTTGCTTGTCCTAATCCTGTGTTAAATAACCACGCCGTATCCCCCCCAGTGGCTATGGAGGCTCCCCCTGTGCTCGTGATGGTTGATAATGCAAGCAGTGCTGATACGACAATTCCCCAGAACAACTCTATAGATCCTCACCAGGAAGCTGTTGTTGCTCTCCCTTCCAGTAGCGGGTGCGTTTGTAACTTTGTAAAGATGGTGCTTGGACATGACCTCATTTGTAAGGGTCATGAGAGATCCATCTGCTAATCCATCCGAGGGTGAGCAACTTGTCTCGACAGCTCTCCTGGGAGATCGAACCATTACCCCAACTTCTGAGTGAGACTCGTTTTCTCATGCGACGATTCCCAATGTGATGGCGTCCCTAGACCAACGTCGATTGGATGTAGTTTCAGCAACTCCCGTGATGCGTCCCCAATTGATGATCCCATTCCACCCATTGGTGAGGTTGGATCCGCTATGTGAGTCGCTCTTCCACCAATCACATCCAACTCATTCAATTGCACACTTGCAAGTCCTATTCCAAAATCATCTTCAGACGACTGTGCCGCAGGAGACAGCAACAAATACTTAGAGTTCTTCGGCTATGACACAGGCACAGAGTACGTGAACCAAATCCTCTAAAGAGGCCTTACTCATTTTTCATAGCGAGTGGCCTCCGGTTCTGCAACAACCTACAGCTTACCTCGAAAGTACTTCTGATCACAGTCAAACCTGGCCTGCAGAATCAGGTGCGATCCTTGTGTCGCAATGCGATGATCATGTGGGAATCGTGTCAGTGCATCGATTCGCAAGCATTGGGTGGCAAGAACATTTGTTACTAGATGGAACGCGCTACTTCTCGAACGCTACTCTTCACGTAGTCACGGACCTTGATTTGCACAAGTCTGAAGAGCTAGATGCGGTCACGAGTTTCCTCGATGGACCGGATACAGAGATTCTTCCTCCACCACAGTGGGAATTATGGCTCCGTGATGGGAATGAGTCAAGAAGGGGATTCATTCTGGTCAAAGCGTGGGTACACCACGGAGCACGGATGGTGGCGTCGAAGCATCCTGGATCAGACCTAGATGGACATGTAAATGAAGCAATTGATAGTAAGTCGATGAAAGTTACTTATGCCAGTGTGCGTGTTGATGAATTTGCAGAGATGGAATCGGAATTTGAGTACTGGCAGTATGTGGTATCTCATCCGGTTCACGCTTTGCTGCCACCAGCAACCATTGCCGAAGCGGTCGAGATCCTCACGTGGATCTATAACTGTATGTTATGTGGCGTATCCTAGTTGTTACCATTTCTTCATGCTGTGTCAGGTTGGCTGGCACTATCGCCCCATCATTCTCAGCTCCCATTTAGTCAAGAAGAATGTCAGGAGTTGTTGACGCAACTCCGTTCTTTTAGTCGTGAGCCTCACTACAGTGAAATATGACCCTTTCACGTACTTTCCATCTAGACACGTCTGCTGAGACAAAGTCCCTTGTTCGCACATGTGTTGTATCCACAGTACTTGCTCGCGTCGGTAAGTTTTTGGCCCGCTTTGGAGTTACTAGTCTTATAGAGTATCGTTCAGTTGCATGGCGGCAGGGTCGACACTGGGACTGTGCGACATCTCAAGGATCGCGGCAAGGCAGCAATGATCCTTCAGATACCATTTCGCTTCCGTGTTCTGGGGAGGAGTTCACCGTCTTCTTTGTTTGTTCTGGTCTCTCCAACGTTTCCTGGAATGATCACATCATCATCAAAGTTTCAGCACGGAACATGGCGTACGCCGCGCTAGTTATCATTTCCTTTTCATTAGGGCGCCTACTTGCCTGATCTACAGTTAGAAATTCCTGGTTACGTGACGCGATGATAAAGAACGCCTACTCGGATTCTTCTGGCTGCTGTTATTCTCGGTCTCCCGGTGGTATTCATCATACTCCTTGGTATCACCTTGTTTCACGACTGATTTCTTTGACGGCCTTCAAGTTCTCCTTGGATGTATTTTTATCGTTTCAAAAATGTACAGATACAAGCCGTGTATCGACAATCTCATTTTGTACCATCGCAGAGAAGGACTATTAGTTGACATTGGAAAGGTGTGTTTATAGCCAACCGGATTCTAACAAATACATGAAGGACCTATATAGGAGAGCCAGGGGATCGTACGTCCCGCTCACATGATTCCGCCGCTCGCGGCAATGTTCCTTACAGCGCACAGGGACGTGCAGTTACCGATCGTGTCGACGTGTGGAATGTTTGAAATGTCTATCAGTCCAATTGAAATATACGAGTACTGAGATTGAAACCTGACAGCTCGGGATGGGGTCGAGACAACTAACACCTGACACTCGAATCGCATCGCCTACCTCTTATCGTCCTCATCTGTTCTCACCCACCCTCGTTCTCCTCGATGTCTTCTTTTCCGGTGTCTGTGAAGGCCACTACTAACAGCGAGGCAGCTTCGTTCGCCTATCCATCCCAATCCTCCAATCCTGTATCTACCAGGCCGGGCCTCAATGTTGTTTTCCTTGACTGTCATACAGGCAGTCTCATCTCCTTCAAGACTTTCGACATTCTTTTCGACTCCTCTGAATGGGATCGTTTTGCGTCCGCGATCGAGTCTGACACACTTTTCCCTAACACGTATGTCTTGATCGCCACCCAGCAAGGCCGTGCTGGAGTGGTGTCGAATATTACCGATCGTGGACGCCGTGCGATCCATCTCTTGGGAGGATTCGCGTTCCAGAATGTTGATTGCGCAAAGATCACCGCCTGGGCCTTTGTTGGCCAGCATGGCGCAGGCATCGGTACCTCCCTCGACAGCTTTTCATTCGACGCACGCTCGGCAGAGCTTTCTTCCATCGAGCTCACCGATATGCCGCCATCTTGTAGAACTCACGTCATTCGCGCTACTTCAAACGGCACTGGATATATCAGCGCACGGATTCTTTACGACAACGTGGAGTTTGTAGGGTCCGGCTCTAATGGGCTGAACGTCGTCGTCATCGACCCGGCTTCGGCCACCGTGCAACAAGTTTCATCATTCGGCTCCTCTCCTTCAGACGCAAATGCGTTTGCTCAGCTCGTAGAATCCAAACCAGCAAATTGGATTTTCGCGGTAGCTTTTAAAGCATTCTCCCCCTCCCTTCTCTCTCCGCCCATCAAACGTGTGTTGGAAAGTATCGGCAGCAAAGTCGTGTCAGGTCCTGTCTCAAATGGAATGTCATGGGTGGTAATTGGATCACGCGCTTTCGATGATACGGGGGTCAGTGAAGTATCATCCCAAGGGCCAAGCAGCCAAGCGAACTATTACTTCGATGCCGATGCAGATCGTGAAGGACAAGCTAGCTTTATACTGGAGTGCCGAGGTGCCTACAATGTTAGTCTCGATATCGTTGTTGATGGATGTGTCTTGGAGTCGTCCAAGGCTGGCCCAAACTACAACCTTCGCATCGCGGCCATATCCCCTTATACTGGGATTGTTTGTGGTCACCGAGCCTACGATGTCAGGGAACTGAGTGATCAGAAATCACTCACCGAATTCATCGAACAGGTTCGGGTCTCTTAATTCGCATTATTCATCCATTGACATCCTTACAAGATCCCTCTCGGTTACTTGACGGCGATTGTCTATCAGCCACCTGATGGATTCACTTTTCCCGCTGCGCTTAGCAAGCTCCTTTCTCTCATGAGTCAATTACCAATCGAACTTGTTCTTCCCGGAACTATGTATGGGCTGCTTTACCGCAAGGGTTCTGGCCCGGCAAGGTCATTCTATCGAAACATCAGCCAGTCCGCAGACGGTTGGAGTGGTGCGGACACGTTTGCCTTGACGTGCCGCGTTTTCCTTGCTCGGCGGCCTCCGATCTCACGGATCGAAGCATTTTCTGCTGGCTTTTTTGCGGGAAATCGTGCATATGTTACAATCGACATGCGCACTGTCGAGTTCAGCTGGGATAACCGCGGACTCAACGTCGTCGCGTTCAACGGATATGGGACGGTTGTGAACATCGCATCGTTCGATACTTGGGCTAATCAGACCGCAGCCGATCGTTTCGCTTCCTTGATCGAGGAACTACCTGCGGGCACAGGAGTGGCCGTCGTCATAGTCGACGAAGGCACATATCGCCTAAATGATCGTGCAATTCAGGCCATAAAGTCACTTGGAGGCACCAAGTTGGGCAGTGTAGCCTATCGTGGCTCATACGCTCTGATTGGATGCAAAGGAAGGTCTGCAGGTTGCGTCGCGGAAGCCTTCAGTCCCTCTGGGTCACTTGGTGCTCTCGTGAAATCATACACTCCAGGCGCTGAGCCGGGCCCATCTGACAAGGGCAACTGGCTTTCCATCTCGACAGACTCGAGCTCACACAATAACCACATCCTTCTTGATGGCGTCGAGATAACGCCAGATACGACATTTGGACTAGGCATACAGCTCCTTGCGGTCGGCCAACAATATCCAGTGGTGGACGAGGTATTGGGCGATAATGTCGAGGGACTGATCGAGGCCATGCGTGAACACACACAGACAGTATATGCCATGTATATACCTGGATCGTGCTCAGGTACACGAGCCGCTACTATTCTCAGAAGCTTCCTTGGCTCCACAAAGACGGACGATCTTAACGGCAAAGGCAGGATTGTTGTGGGTGTACCGGGTGGCGGTTCAGGAAGTGCACTGGAACACATGTTTGTGGAGGAACCTGTCTCGATCTCGTTCTGGACTGGGCCATTTGTCTCTGCGACCACGAGTCACACTCGACCAAGGAGGGTCAAACGATTCCAGTGGGTGGTAGGACTTGGGGGCGATAGGGGCGGTCGTCGGAATACTGGCGTATATTGGCTTATTTTTCTTTCAAGACTCAAAAGAGAAAGATAAACCTGCCCCAAATTCGGGCCCCACGGCCCCCACCACACCATCGACCGCCGCACCCGAGGGGGTCACTGTTTCAAACCCAATCGATCCTCCGCCAAAAGACGTATCGAAGGTTGTTCGTCGAGGCCTGTTTATTGCCGTTGACTCTTGCCGTCAGATTACCGAGCCTGGCCGGGGTGGTGATCCCAAGGTGACCACCATCTGTGACTTCAAGGGAGCGGCCTATCCCAATGTCGAGAAGATACGGGCATTTTATGCCAATAAAGATGGCGGCACGTTCATGCAGAGCACGGTATTCCTCAACGACGACCCGAGCACTCCTGCGGCTCTGTGGCCTACTGTTGCCAACGTGCAAGAGCATGTACGACAACTTGTTCGAGACACCAAGGATGGCGAAGTCGCTCTTGTTCACATCTGGAGTCACGGGACTGAGCGGGGGCCCATCGCTTCCAAAGGAAAAGCCGCCGCCGGGCGTCCGAAACCCGTATAACGACGCAGTCACCCTTGCCCGCACTGAGCTGCAGAGCATGATCGCCAATCTCTCCACGCGGATCAACTTCACCTTCGTTTTCAATTGTTGTCATAGTGGCCGATGGCTTGGGCCTCAAGAACAAGTGCCTCGCGGGATCGCTCTCGCTGGGGCCCGGGAAGACAGGGCGTTATCGCTCAAGCTGACTTCCGATCCATTTGGGCTTCATAACCCGACCCTGTCGTTGCACTTTCTTTTGTCGCGCTGTAAAACGGGACCCTTCCCGACATATGAGGAAATACGCAAACAAATCGAAGACACCTTGAACAGATGGGTAAAACCGCTTCTCTTGGAACTGAAGGATGACAACGGAAACCATTTGTACGATGACTCGAACCGCCACTTTCTATATTCTCTTGCAATACAACCCCTTCCATCACCGATCCGAAGAGACTTCGCTGGTTGGACGCTATTTCTTGAGAGAGGGGAGACGTGAGGGGGATCATTTCCCGAATTCCCTTTTGTCTGTTGTGAATATGGTTGCGAGTGTGCGTGTGCGTGTGCGTATCCTTTTCCGTTTCTATATGCGAAATGTAGTACTACTAGTCAGCTTTCCCCGGAGCTTGTTCAACGCGTACGCTGGCACCACTGGCAATGAGCCACCACTACGCACCCCTCTCTGCGTCAGCCACCGACTTCTACGCACCTCCGTCTTTAGTGACCCCTCCCCCAGAGGCGGCTACCTGTGCCTCACGATCTTTCTGCCTCTCCTGCCCAACCCGGCCAGGGACAGTAGTACCTCCTTCGTTCACCACTAGTCCTCTACGTCAAGGGCCAAATCGGTTCGCCCGTATATTCACTTCCTATGGTGAACGGCCAAAACAATATCCCCTTGTCTTCGTGTTTCATATCTTGCACCCTTATGCTCCCCTTTGATCCCCTTCTGTATTTAACACCCTAGCTTCTTCTCAATGAAGGATGATCCTTTTTCCTTTCTCATTCTCTGATTGCCTCAAGACATTCGGAAGTTCTCATCGCGTCCGCGTTACGTTCCCCGCTGGGCTTCCTCCTCCTCCCTTCTCTCTCTATCGGGTCAGGTAACAAACGTCCCGTGCGTCCCGACTGCGCTACAAGGCATCTGTAAAATGGATCTTGTTGAGATTCATGCTGGTGGCTCGAAAAATTGAAGTCCTCATACCTCAAGATTTTCAATCTCCAATCGTGGGCTCTGCAAGAACATTTATCATGTCCTGATTGGGTGACTAGGGAGAGCAAATGTGAGCAAGAGCAAAACCAGGGAGCATGAGCACACTTCAAGGGGAATTGGACAGATAGCCGTTTCCGCCACTCGTGTCATTCCAACCCTTCGGTAAAAGCCATTGGGTCATCTCGTCCGAGCCAGGGTCTTGAGGACAGACGAGCACATGATGAATCTCGACAGTTGTCAACTTCTTCGCTAACGACGACCCAGCCACGTTCGTTTTTGCTTCTTCCGTTGCGGTGACGAGCCTGATGAGCCAGAACTTGGCTTGTCTGTGACACACAGTGTCGCTTGACGGTCCGCATTGGTCTCATTGACCGTAAGCAGAGGGTATCAATGATCTTGCCAATCTTGGCATAGCCCTTCCGCGAACCCCGATGCGTCTTCGAAATGGTCATTTGTAGGACCCAGAGATGCATAGTGTTCGGGTTGTCGTCATGTGTAACGATGAACACATCGATGAGGGGGAAGTTGGGGGCAGAAGGTCTGTAGTACACATTGTGAGAGACTTGATTCGGCAAAACGGAAAACTCCCCCTTTCAGTTTGACCACCAACCAAGGGGTGGGGGATGACGATTGCGATGACCCAGCCGACTGGGAGACGAACTTGTGGGGATCAGAATGAAATTTCATCTCCCTCATTGGCTGACCATTGACACCCGCGATAATCTTCCTATGGGCATTGGCTTCGAAAACCCATGATGCAAGTGTTGCCCCTTGAGAAACAGATTTGAGATACAAGATGAGCTCGCGGTCGCGTTCTTCCTCATACTTCCGGAATTTGAGCATCACCGCCCCTCCTACCCAGACAGTCCTGAAGTCAATATCCCATTCCACCCCAAGTCCAATCTTGCGACGAGATTTTGTAACAATGAGGCAATGGGAGAACCGGTTCGTTAAGAGCTTATCGCGCTGCACGACCATATGCAACACCTCATCGAGATCTTTAGGTGACTCGTCGAGTGCGGCCATGACGTGATCATGGACCTCTTCAAAATTATAAAGTACCGCTCGGAACATGTCCCGGGCGACGTATCCAAAATACGTGACGGCGTTGTTCAGGATATCATTGATTGCTTTCTCAAGCTTTGGCGGATTTTCCCCATGAAGTGATTTGATATATGAAAGGTGGAAGTAAACCAGATCCATATCGGTGGGACAGGCAGATGGGAAGGGAGCACGCCACAACTCCAAGTATTTCTTCAAATGAGTTTTGAAATCTTCAAATGCAATATCCAGTTCTGAGAAACAAGTTGACAATTTCAAGGGAAAATAGACATCAAAAATTCTCTCACCAGCTCCTCAGTTCTTCAATAAACCAGA
>JAGFNK010001296.1:0-11351 GCA_025769875.1 Russula earlei
ATGTGCACGCCACCTATCCCATGAAGACTGTGATGAGCTGTTCTGGTTTGGACTCCACCTGGACAACTGCAAGATGGGTTTCCTGATGTCTCGACCCCTTGCATATGGACAAGCAACAAAGAATCTATATTGACCTCCAAGAGGTGTTTGAGACTGCAATCAACATCTTCTCTCAAGACCCCTGTGACATTCAGTGGGAATGCAAACTTGGCTCTTGTGACAAAGACAACTTGGACTTGACATACTCTTCACCCACCATCAGCTCCACATTGCCCACTCCTGCTCCCATTGTCCCTGCCATCCCCACACATCCAACATTGTCCAGCATCACCTCCATGTCGCCAGCTCCAGCTCCTGCCCTGCCTGCTTCCATCACTTGAATGTTTCACATCCAGTCCCATCTGTTGCCACATCCGCCCAAGCTCCGGCCCAGCCTGCCTTGCCCACCATCCCTCCTCCTTCCATTGTCATTCCAGCTGCCACCCTTCCTCTCCATCACCATTGCTGACACCTCCACCATTACTGATGCTGCAGCACAAGCAGTCACGACTGCCACCACAACTCAAACACAAAAGGCTCAAAACCCTCACATTCAGATGCTTGACCAAGGATGGTCAGAATTTCAACCCCCCAGGAGATGTAAGGTATGGGATCCGGCTGAACACAAAATCATGTGTGTAGCAGTAGCACCCACAACATGTCATATCTTGACCTTTCTGAAACCTCTTTCTTTGTGATTCTCACATCTGTCTGCATAGGCCAAGAAGACAAACAAGTGTGCGCAACCCTGCTTGTTCCCTTCTCAGTTCCTCTCTGTTCGTACCCACCTTCGGATCGTAGCAACAGTGCACCCTGTGTGGCTCACTACAGTAGTTCAGAGGCTGAGGAGTGCAGTGCAGAGCGGTCACTGAGGACACTGGAACTTCTGGACCCATTCATTGCTGTGAAGGATCTGTGGTTATCCTGTCCAGTGCCACATGTCTGCTGAACACTGGTAGTGTAACGGCATCGCGACCGTTAGAGCGTTAGCTCAGGGTTCAGTGGGGGCCAAGTCCCTGTGACTTGGTTCAAGGGTTCAATGGGGGCCGGCTCAAGAGGGCCGGTTCAAGGGTTTAGCGTCTCAAGGCTGAGTCAGACAATGACTCAGTCCGCAGACAGAGTCGATCTTCTGGTTTCACAGAAGAGGAGGACGATGAGAGAGAGGGAGAGGAGGAAGAGGAACACAAGGGTTCCTTGCGGTGTGCTCAGGTCAAGCAGGGTAAAGGCCAGCACAAGCAAGTTGTGATTGAGAGAGTATACAAGGCAAGGGATGCGACAGGAAATGGGACAAAGCTAAGCTTGGGGCATTCCCCAGCTTCTACAGGCGCTTAAATACTGTATGTGGCAAGGCTGTACAGTACCATAAGCAGAACAATAGATAAAGGTAGGCCAATAGCAAAAGTAACTCGACAATAGGTGAAACACAACAAGTGAAACGCAATAGGTGAAACAATAGGGGATCACCATCAAGGGATGAAACAGTAACCACGGAGACAAGGATAACAAAGAAGGACAATAATGGACGAACCGACAGAGGGGTAAATCATAACATCATGCCCCCTTCATGCTTAGTTCTCCGAACTAATCGGTCTCAGGGCCCGACTCACGGAGTTCATCGCCCTCGACCTCTGGCCACATGCTCTGGGGTCCCATGGCTCTAGGGCAGAAATCCCTGTAGCTCCGGTGGGTCCTCCTGAGGATGCAATCCACTTGTCCGCTGCAATTAGTATGAGGTCTGTTACAGTCCTTGTTCCAGTGCCCCCTGGTGTTGCAGTGTTTGCAGATGTGCTGCCGTTTCTGGAGTTGGTGACGCTGTGCTTTAGTCATTTGTGCGGGGGTGAGAGGGGTGTTGGGGGTACTGGTGTCATCAGAGAACATTTGAGGGAAGTGGGAGGGTGACCCCGTGGGAGCATCGTTTTGGGACTGGTCGACGACACGGGGAGTGTCAAGACTCACTGTTGAACTATCCAGTTCAAGAGCGAGGGATAAGCTCAAAGACGAGTCGGTAGACGTCCAAGACCGCATGGGCAAGAAGTAGAGTCCAGAGTAGTAACAGATACCAGAGGGGTATTGTTACTGTGAGAGTCAAGCAATCACGCAGGGAAGAGGCCAGGGTAGTCACAAGGGGACAGTCCTTAAAGGAGTATCCCAGGAATAGAGAGTGCCGTAAACAAATGGACAGTCTGAGGACTGTCCGCTACTTTATTGAGCGCTTATATACTACAAGAGAACTGCTAAATAGGGAACAAGTCGTAACCTTGTTATCAAGCACAATAGAGTGATGAGTAAGAAGTCGGGGGATGCTTACTGAGCATGCTCAGTCATGCTCAGTAAGCTGCTGAGTAAGAAGACTCTTCTTGATGAGTAAGAGCTTCCATTGTCCACGTGTTCACTGCTTTAGTGCACGTGCAAGCACCTGATTCATTTCCTGTTAGTTAGTTTAGGGCCGGTCATTTGAGGACTTGTAGTTTGGTTAGGGAATAGTGATCTCTTATAAGGCCCTTATATAGTTCTATTAGGGTCCTTAGAGTCGACCCTAATACTTCTATTAAGGTCCTTAGTGTTGCCTTATAGTTCGTTCTATAGTTATTAGAGTTGGTCTAATAACGCGTTGTAGGGCCTTTGATACTAAGTTAGTACCTATTGTAGAGTTCCTAGGGTCGTTCCAAAGGGTCCTTAGGAAGGCCCTAATGCTGTCTTTTGTTGCTAGAAGGGTTGCCTTTAAGTGGGGCTTGCTGTATGTTGATTGTGCCGAGAATCGCTCGCGCAACAATGCGCGCGCGATATTGTGGACACCTCTACTCACCCCTTTTGCTCGTGTGAACAGGGTGACACCATAGAGACCAGGTTTCCTCCTATCAGGAAGGGTCCTTCAAGGGCCCTCTCCGGAGAATGGTTCATGACAGGGAGGAAGGTATTGGAGTGGAGGGGTCAGGGAGAGAGGGGGGTGAATGGACGGTGAAGGGGAAGTGGATGACTCCTTCGAGTCCTCAATCTTGTCGTAGCTCCCTGCCAGTGAGTAATATGGTCCAGTGTCGCGGGTGAGCCCCCCATCAGTCATCAAGTTATCGAGTTGATGGCGAACTCAGACAGAAGTGTTGTTGGCCCGAAGGCGACTGTGGATGGTGGCGACTTCTTTAGTGTGGGACTGGATTTCATGGAGTCGATCAGCGAGTTGCCCTTGAAGGATGCTTAGCGCCCCTTGGATAGAGGCACGCTTGCCCTCCAAGACTTTTAACTTGAAAGAGCTGGTACGGAGACGGTAGACGTCGGCAAGAGCACCGGGGTCATGGAGGTTTTCAAGGGCTTGGGCAGCATCAAAATGGAAGGGGTGGTCCTCAATGAGGAGGCGGAGGTCAGAGGCAGAGACAGAGGGATGAGGGGCAGAGACAACGGGCCGGGCGATGAGTTTTTCTCCATAAGTGGGTTCTCCTCGACCCATAGTCCCTAGAAGCATGGGTTCGTCGTTATATAAGGCGACACGTAAGTAGGGTAATAGGCGCTTTCGCCCATTAACGTGAATGTAAAAAGGGGGAACATGCATGTAAGGTTCGTAAACAAACCACGGGGGGCCAGGGTGAGTGGGGTCTACTTCGGTCGGGGTTGGCGAGGGTGTCCCTTCTCGGATGGCGAGTGGGTTGAGGGTAGCCGCAAGGTCTTGGACCTTGGTCTCGTCTGGGACGATGAAGGTTTGTTGGTCGATGATGTGTTGAATGACTTCGGGTGAGAGGGGTTCCTGTTTGATGGTGGGGGAAGGGGTAAGGATAGGAAGAGGGGATGAGCTAGAGACGGGGGACGACATGGGAGTGTTGTATGTAGAGGTAGCGTGTTCGTGGTGCCAGGCTGACCACTCGGAAGGAGTGGGGGTATTTATGTAGGCTGATCGTGTGATGTGGTTCCACACTAAATCTGTAAGTACTGCTCTTCGTACGGGTAAATGAAACTCAGAGAAACAGGGGTCCGTCATAAGTAATTGAAAACCGCGGAAGTTGCCAGGAGAAAGAATTCCAGAAAAGAGTTGTTCTCTGGCGGCTAAATTGAAAATTGTATATCCACGGTCGGGGATAGCGGGGTCGTTAACAGAATAAGAAGGGGGGTTACGTGAGTTATTGCCATTTTCAGCACACTTGGCGGAGCTTGAATTCCACCCAAATCAGCACAGAAACCCCCTCAAACATGCGGGACGAATATCTCCCTCAAAACAGCTTCAATTCATATGAAATTTATTGTCCCTGAATCGCCTGAATGAGGGCTAGGCAGCCCCATTGTTTTCATGAGATTTGAGTGAGAATTGGTGGAGCTGGACTCAAGCCACCTCCACATGTGTATTAGATGAATTACAACTCAAAATCATGGTCTATATCCATTATTTCTCCCTCATGTTGTACCCATGGGCTTTCTTGAGGCAGCCCCATGGTGTTTTTGACTCAAGTGTTGTGGTGTGCGACATTGTTTCCAGTGTGATCGGAGTGACGGCCAGCCACTCATTGCCCCTCTCACCTCTCCATTCTGACCATCCTTTGCCCTCATTCCCCCCACACCTGCTGTCTCAGCCGCATCAGTCGCACCACTCCCTTCCAACTCACATTTGGCCCTCCACACCCACAGTCACAGCCATGCCAGTCACACTGCCTGCGTCGACCTGCCATCTGTCTTCACCACGCGCCACACTCCTTCAGCATGCCGATTCAGTTAGAATACCTCAAGCTCAAGTGGGATCTGGAGGACCTTATCGCCTCCTTGTCAAGACTCCGCATGTGTGACCAGGAAGACATAGATGAATACTACTGGAGTTTCAGGGCAATCTGCAGTCCCCTCATCCATGCGTGCCACCTGTGCTATGAAGATTGTGACAAGTCATTCTGGCTCGGACTCCACCCGGACAACCACCAGATGGTCTCCCAATGTCTTGGCCCCTGGTGCCTGAACAAACAGCAGAGGCACTTTGTCGATTTCCGAGAAGTATTCGACACACTAGTCAAGATATTCTCTCAGCGTCCCTGTGACATTCAGCAGGAACACCAACTCTGCTCTGCAAATGAAGACAAAGATGACTACATATACCCTGCACCCATGCCCACTCCAGCCTCTGTCCCTACATCATGCACCATCGCCTCCGCCTCGCCTGCCTTGCCCATCATCCCTGCGGTTCCCACCTCATCCGCCGTTCCCGTCACCTCGTTCACCGCCACCATCCTCGACTCGCCAGCCATTATCACCTCGGCTCCACCTGCCCTCGCCGTCCCAGCATCGCCCACATTCACCATCGTCGCCACCTTGTCTGTCCCTGCCGCCATAGCCTCAGCCGTGACATCGCCTATTGCCACTGTCCCCGTCTTTTCCCAACCAGCTCCCGCGCCCTCGGTGTCGCCTGCTATGGCCACTGTCTCAGCTCCATGCACAACCACCATCTCAACCTCGCCCACAGACATTTTAGCGCCGCCCACCACTTCAGCCCTTGCAGCCTCGTCTGCCACCCCCACCTTCATCTCATCCGCTCCCACGCCCTCAGTCATCTCGTCACCCTCAGTCTCGTCCATCGCCTCGTCCGTCGCCACAGTAGCCTCAGTCATGCCAGCCGCCGACTTCGCATCAGTCTCCGTCTTAGCTTTGCCTGTACTCGTCAGATCAGTCAACCACCGCCACCACGCTCTTAGCCTTGCCAGCTGCCTTAGTCTCGTCAGCCACCGCCGTAGCCTCAGCCTCAGCCACTGACATCTTAGCGCCACACGCTGCTGCCTCCACCACCATCTCACAAGCCACCACCGCCACGCCCTTGTCAGCCACAGCCACTGTCACCCCTGCGTCACCCTCAGTTGTCGCCTCCGCCCCGTCCGCCTCCACTGTCGCACCAGCTCAGTCCGCCACCACCTTCTCAGTCTCAGCCTCAGTCTTCTCAGTCTTAGCCACCGCTTTAGTAGTTTCGCACGACATCAGCACCGCCGCACCGTTGCAACCCCTCGCCACCAGCACCACCCCAGAAGACCAAGAAGGCCTCAGCCATGAACTTAGCCATGACATGCCACAACAGGAGCAGAAGCCACCGCCACGCCGCCACTGCAGGAGAAGCAGTTGCCGACACCAACAGCACACCGCACGCCACCTCCAACATCGCCTCCCCATCCATTCGTGCGCTCTTGCCCACATCTGCTGCCGACACCTGCAGTGGAGACGACCCCGCCACTGCCACCGCAAGATGACAGATCCCACCCCTGCGCAAGCCGCCCCACGCATCCTCTTTCTTGAGTCCTCGCCACCTACGTCTCTATCTACAAACTCACGCTCACCGCCTACACCTTCGCTCCTCATCCATGCCTGCTGCCACCACCTGCAATGGAGACGACCACACCGCCACTGCCACAAGACAACACCACCGCCATGCAGCCGCCATCTCATCACCGCAGCCCTTGTCTCCATCGCCTCTATTTCCATCGCCCTTGCCTCTTCCATCATTGCCATCGCCGATCACCACCTTTGCGTCTTCCACAGCACAAGCAGCCGTGACCGCCGCCTCAATTCAGACGCAAAAGGCTCAAAACACTTGCATTCAGACGCTTGACTGAGGACAGTCAAAGTTTCAAGCCCCTGGGAGGTGTAAGGTAGCCATATGGCTGGCCATGGAATGACATGTGGGAAATGCAATAGGACATGACGCCTCCTCCTATCCTTTGCCACCTCCCTCTCGTTCCAGGCCATCCACTGGCCACACACCACAAGCCACCTCATGTGTGACATTGAGACCTCAATCGCATCGCCCAGCCCTCGCCACTGACCACGCGCGTGTCAAGACACGTACTGCTGATCCGTGTGGACTCAGGAGCAGGTGGGCAAGGGTCGGAACAGATGGTACGCGGCGTAGGCGGTGTTGAACAAGAGGACGAGCCAAATGACTAAGATGTACCAGATGGGGACTGGTACATGTAACTGGAGGCAGAGGCGAAGGTTAGAAGCCAGTGCAACGAGGGGGCTTTAAACAAGGCGGTCGTAGAAGAGTACCTTGGAAGCGAGAGGAGTCTTTAAACTGAGCGGTCGCGGGGGAGTACCCAGGAAGATGAGAGTATCACAAATGGACAGTCTGACGACTGCCATGCTTCATTGGGGCTTATATACAGTGTACAGGGTCGATTACAAAGCACTGGGACTATTCTAGACTCTTTGGTACCATCCAATAGGACTACAGAGGCATAAACTTGCTTATGTCAAGTTTCAGGCTTACTGAGCGCATTACTGATCATTGTGGAGCGATGACATCATTATGATGTCACTGTGGGGCGCTTAGTGAGCCTATGAGGTCACTGTGGAGTCGCTCAGTCAGCCATGATGTCATTGGAGCCTTGATGACTGTCAGATGATTTATGCAACAGTTTCTAAGAGTTTGTGCCGCTGTTTCGGGTCCATGGTGGCTGGGTGGCCATGTGGCTGCCACGCGATGATTACCCTGATTAGGAAACCGGTGCCTGGTCGTGTTAGAGTGCCTTTGCAATAGCAATATCTTGTACCACAGGAGGGATAGCCCAGAAAATGGAAGGGAGTCGGCAATGCAAAGTGAGAGAGGTCTTTCTTGAGTAAAATAGGACAATCCTTGGCCAGGACTTGGCCTTGGTTCGTAACATTCATCCCCTCTTTATAGACTTGTTGCTCCTGCAACAGTAGGAATTTGTTTCTTTGGAAGGTGGAGTAGTTTGCATATGAAGAGTCGAAGTCTGTTGGTTCGTGAGGAGTTCTCCCTTGTTCTATGGATTGCTTTGGGGATAGCCTGTGGTCGATTGAGTGCATGTGATCGCAGGAGTTCTCTGAAAAGTTTGTTGGTAACAAGGATAAAGGTAATCATCGACAGAGGTCATGATGAGAGTTGTTGGTTTAGGGGTTACTCCTGGTGGGAATTGTTCTAAGCGCCTTCGGATATTTCCGATGGAAGTCTTTAACAAGTGATTGCGCTTTTGATAGGTTAGATGCTGGTTCCCAAGTATTTTCTGCGACCGTATACCCTTTCCATTTAACTAGGTATTGGATTCCTTTGCGGTTTGGGGAGAGCCGAGAGTTTAGGATCTGCTCTACTTCATATTGTTCTTCACCTTCGACTAATATTGGTGGCGGGTTTGAAAAGTTAGGACCATGGGCAATGGTTTCTTTGTAAGGTTTAATCAGGGAGTGGTGAAAAACCGGGTGTATCTTCCAAGACTTTGGTAGTTCGAGGCGAACATTTACTGGATAGGCAGTGGTGACTTTGAATGGCCCATAGCGTCGAGGGGCTAGTTTTGCTTTTGGGTGAGTCGTTCGTAGATTCGTGGCTTCCAGCCATACTTGATCCCCTTCTTTAAAACGAAATGTGGAGGATTTGAGGTCCTGATTGCTTCATGATTTCTGTTGCTCGGTTCAGGGAGGCAGCTACTTCTTCTCTGAGTTGGTTTAGTCTTGATAGTCTTTCTTGGATTGAAGGGAACTTTGATGTAAAGGCAAGGGGCGGAGCAAATGTTGGGTTAAAGCCATACCAGACTTCAAACGGGGGTTTGTTCGTAGCACTGTGTTGTCTGGCATTATGTGCGAACTCCATAAAGGGAACTAGTTCTGCCCAATTGTCTGCTTGATGGTTGCAAAATATTCGTAGGTATTGTTCTAGTTCTTGGTTAACTCGTTCTGTTTCTCCAGTCTGTCTGTGGGTGATATGCTGTGCTTAAGTGATACTTTGACATTTAACTTTTTCCATAGTTCTTGAGTGACTTTTGCTGCGAATTGAGGGCCTCTGTCCGATATTATTTGTGTTGGGAGCCCTATTCTTCTCCAGACATTGTTCATGATTAGTGTCAGCTGTTTCGTCTGCTGTGATTGTCTTGTGGCAAGGGGTAATGATTATCGCTTTACTGAATCGATCTACCACGACTAGGAGGCTGTCGAAGCCTTGTGAAATCGGTAGGTCCGTGATAAAGTCCATAGTAATGCTTTTCCATACTTCTCCAGCTGGTGTAATCGGTACAAGGGGTGTTTCTGTCTTTGGACGGTTCTTTGTACTTTGACAAATTGCACAACCATCTACATAACTTTTGACATAAGTTAGCATTCCTGGCCACCAATAGTTTTGGCTGATCAGTTCATAAGTTTTCCATTGGCCAGGATGCCCAGTGGCAAGGGAGTCGTGGTGTAGTTTTAGAATTTTCTTTCTTAGGGTGTCGTTGTTTGGGATATAGACTTTTCCTTTGAATAGTATTAGTCCATCTTCAAGGTTCCAGTCCTGTAAGCCTTTGGATAGTCGCCTTGGTCCATTCTTTATAATGATTGCTAACGCGTTAGATACTTCTGGGTCATAGTCTTTGCTAGATCGTAGTTGTTGTCGAAGTTCCTGGTCGCCAATTGGTTCTGTAGCAGAGGTGCGTGTTGCTCTAATTTTAAAAAATTTGTCATCTAGGAGCACCTTTCCCATCATTTTCGTTTTGTATCCCCTCTCTAAAGTCTGGCCGCCTGGACAGACCGTCTGCTTTGTTCATAGTTCCTGGGTGGTGGGTGATGGTGAAGTCGAAATTGCTGAGGAGGAGTGCCCATCGGGCTTGTCGTCTCGTGAGTTTCTGTTTTGTCATGAAGTATGTCAAGTCATTGTGGTCTGTCCAGAGATCAATGGGGTGTGTAGCGCCTTCAAGGTAGTGTCGGAAGTGCCAGAGGGACAAGACGATAGCAAGGAGTTCTTTATCGTAGATCATGTAATTTCGTTGTGCGGGGTCCAAGGATTTCGAGAAATAGGCTACTGGGTGATATCTGTTAAATTCATCGGGTTGTTCCAAGATTGCACCGACTGCAAAGTCACTTGCATCGCAGATGAGTCGAAAGGGTTTTGTGTGGTTAGGTAACATGAGGATTGGGGCCGTTGTGAATGCTTGGATTAGCTTCTGAAATGCTTGTTCTTCATCGTCTTCCCACTTGAAGGGGTTTTCTTTCTTTGTTAAGTTAAACAAGGGCTGTGCTATTCGAGAGTATTGGTGGATAAATCGTTGATAGAAGTTGCAGAATCCTAGAAATGCTTGTACTTCCGTAACATTGGTCGGAGTAGGCCACTTTGTAATGCCTATTAACTTGTCTTGGTCCATGGATATTCGTCCTTGGGAGATATTGATGCCTAGGTAACTAATAGAGGTTTGTCGGAAAGCACATTTCTCTGGTTTCAAGTATAAGTCGTGGTCTTGGAGTGTTTTTAGGACCTTATGTGTCCAGTCGTCTAGTTCGTTCAAGGTTTGCACCATGATTAGTATATCATCTAGATAAACAACCACTCGTTCAGTGGCAATGTATTTTGCTAGGATGGTGTTCATAAAGCGTTGGAAAGTGGCTGGGGCGTTGCAGAGACCAAATGTCATTATCAATGGTTCGAAGAGTCCTAATGGTGTCTTGAATGCTGCGAGGTGTTCATCGCCCTCTCTGAGGCGAATATTGTTGTATCCCCATCGTACATCAAACTTGGTAAAGTATTGGGCTCCTTGGAGTTTGTCAATTAATTCAGGAATCAAGGGTAGTGGATACGCGTCTTTGACAGTTGCTGTATTCAGGGCTCTGTAGTCTTGCACTGGTCGTAGATTTCCTCCTTTCTTTTCTACAAAGAAGAATGGGCTGGCAATAGCTGCTTTTGATGGTCGGATTGTGCCTCTCTTCAAATGTTCGTCTAAGTATTCTTTAGGGCTTGTAGTTCCTTGGGAGTAAGTCGATAAATGCCAGAATCTCGTCGGGCGATCCCTGGTTTTAGATTGATTGCATGGTCCCATGGTTGGTGAGCAGGAAGGCGTTGAGAAGCTTGTTCATCGAAAACCTTTCGCCATTTCAAGAATTGGGCGGGGATAAGTTCGTCTAATGTCTTAGGGGGTGTTTCCGCATTGGCTAACTTGGTAGCTGTGGTTGATTTGGCTCTTATGTTGATTGTTATTGGGCTAAACGCATCAGTGGATTTGTTCGTCAACACATGGGTTCAATGGTCCTTCAGTATCTGGGAAGATTAGTGCAGCAATGTCCGTAAACTCGGGTTCTTCTTCTTCAGGGAAAGTAAGTGCTTGTATTTGGTAATTCCGCGTTCCAGATGCAGATGCAATGGTTATGCTTGGGTGTGTGGTAAGGCAAGTTCGGGGGCAGTTCCTCAGTGGTGATTGTATCATTTGCCCAATCAATATCTGGGTTGTGGTGTCGTAGCCAATCGGTTCCTAAGATAATGTCGTGATCTCCAATGTTAGTGACAAGGAATTCCGCTTGTTCATCATGAGTGGCGCCTGTGTGTGCTTGGAATGCGAAGTCTTTGGATGGTGCTAAAGCGTATTAGTCCATTGGCATTTTGTGTTCCA
>JAGFNK010001297.1:0-11348 GCA_025769875.1 Russula earlei
CCTGGTGCTGCTGTCATGGCAGAGGCTGAGGCGTGGTCGTTTGAGGCAATGGGGTGGTGAGAGGCAAGGGCGTAGGCGATGGCATTATGGAAAGGTGAGCGTCTGAGGGGGTGACTTGCGTGTTGCTCATGCTGTCATCATATGGGCGGCGACGAGGTCTTCGCCACTGCAGGTGATGGCAGCGCTCGTGGGTGAGGTTGTATGTATGGATGGGGATGCGGTGGAAGGGGAGGAGTGGTGCGGTGTGGTGCTTGCATCGGCGACTTCTCCTGTGGCGACATCGTGGTGGCGGCTGGTGATCTTTCTGCGGGGCGCGTCAGGTAATGATGGGCGATGCTGGATGTGCGGAACCGCAGGGACACGGGAGCGGGCGATGTGAAGGCGTGACATTTTGGCAACCTACCCGCTGTTACGGGGCAGGGTGGGGAACGTGGCGGCATGGGTTTTGCCTGGAGTCGCATAGAAGCGGCTGTGTGTGCGCATACGTTGGGCAGCAGAGAGGTGATGTCGTGCCGGGCGGAGAGCGGGTAAACGTGCGCATGCACCGAGGGGGTCCAGGGGCGTGATCCATTCGTCGTGAAGGGAAGTAGGATGTTCACATCCTCAGAAAGCGCCGAAGAGTGTCCTGCCGGTGAGAAGGGACGAGCGCGACATGTCCACAGCGACGTCGCTCAGAGGTGCCTTGGACTCCAATGTTGAGGATGCAAGAAGTAGACCTGTCTCTTCAAAGGTCTCCCGGATTGCCGTCATTTGATACAAATCATCCTGCTTCCTGTTGCGGTTGCCTCCAGGAGAGACCTGGGTGATACGGACTGGGGGTGGGATCAGCCAAAGGTACGGCACGATGTCACCACCACTTGGATAAGCAATACGTAGATTCAAATAGCGTGAGAATGTGCGAGTAAGCACTCCAAGTGCTAGCATGCACAAGCAAAATCCGGAACCGCGATTGCGAATACGAGACTACAGATAGGAAAACAAGAGAGACAAGCGATCCGACTTATTCCTACATAGGTCTCCTGGTGCTTTTTCTTAGCTCATCCCTTCTCACCGGCAGGACACTCTTCGGCTTTCTGAGGATGTGAACATCCTACTTCCCTTCACGACAATGGATCACGCCCCCTGGACCCCCTCGGTGCATGCGCATTTACCCGCTCTCCCGCCCGGCACGACATCACCTCTCTGCTGCCCAACGTATGCGCACCACAGCCCGCTTCTATGCGACTCCAGGCAAAACCCATGCCGCCGCGTTCCCCACCCTGCCCCGTAACAGGGGTGGTTGCCAAAATGTCACGCCCCTTCACATGCCCGCTCCCGTCGTCCCTGCGTTCCCGCACAGTCCAGCATCGCCCATCATTACCTCGACGCTGCCCGCAGAAAGATCACCAGCCACCACATGTCACCACAGGAGAAGTCCCGATGCAAGCACCACGCACCACTCCTCCCCTTCCACCGCATCCCCATCCATATGTACAACCTCACCCACGAGTGCTGCCATCACCTGCAGTGGCGAAGACCTCGTCGCCCCCACAAGATGACAGCACGAGCAACACGCAAGTCACCCCCTCAGACGCTCACCTTTCCATAACGCCATCGCCTACGCCCTTGCCTCTCGCCACCCCATTGCCTCAAACGACCACGCCTCAGCCTCTGCCATGACAGCAGCACCAGGATCAACAACAACAACAGCAGCAGCACCAATATCAGCAACATGGCCGATGCCTGGCAACACCACGTCACGCAACACATTTGACACACACGCAAGCACACTCCTCCCTCCTGCTTCCCCGCACTGTGCCTGCTTCCAAGCATGGCAACACCTCAGAACGTGCACACCCCCCTTTGCGACAAGTGACCAGCACACGAGGCCGAAGACTCACTGAAGAAGCTACACGCACATGTACCCGTGCCGATGCCTATTGCTGCCTCGACGCACCCTCGCATCATCATTTCAATTTTGTCTCTTTCACTCTTCCCTCAGTCCTTGTCCAGCCCCATGAACTTAAGTGTGCCCTTCTCACTGGTACAGTTGTAATAGTCATATCATATCATGGATGGATTCAGCTGTAGGGATAATGTAATATTATCATGCTTGGGGGGCCCCAAAATGTGAACATCCAACGAGTGAAACATCTAGCTACAGTGCATGAGGTTCCACTGTCCAAGTTTCAAGACAATCCATTGAGAAATGGTTGAGACATGGCAGTACGAAATTTCGCATGCAGCTTGGCACCCAAAAATTGAAACTTCAAAAACTGAATATTAGGCTCCCATATTTTGCTGCACCTAGATACAGTATATAAGGTCCCACTGTCCACGTTTCAAGGCAATCTATTAGAAATGGTTGAGATATGGCAGATCGAAATTTTGAACTCAGATCACACCCAAAAACCGAAACTTCAAAAACTAAGAATCAGACCCCAACTCTTGGGCTGCACCTAGATACAGTACATGGGATCCCACTGTCGAAGTTTCAAGTCAATCGGTTCAGAAACAGTTGAGATATGGCAGTTCAAAGTTTTGCACTCATGTCACCACCCAAAATCGACATTTCAAGAACTAAATATTAGGCTCCCATATTTTAGCTGCACCTAGATACAACATATAAGGTTCTACTGTCAAAGTTTCAAGGCAATCTGTTGAGAAACTGTTGAGATAGCAGTTTTATTTTCGCACTTGAAATGACATCCAAAAATGGCAAGTGCAGGTCACATGAAAACAACAGTAAATAAGATCAATGGTCACATCTATAAACTGTCCTACCATGCAGATTCGTCATAGTTTGAAAGGTTGCAGGGGAGTTGGTGAGCCCAAACATCAGGAAAAACATGTAAATATTTTTAGCTTTATAAAGACTTTATGGAGTCAAAAAAGTTGAAAAGTCAATGGTCACTTGGACTGACCCTAATTCTAGAAAAGTTGTGACCCAATATCAACTATATAGCCAAGAAAGTTGAGAAAGCTGCATAAGTTCTGTAAAGTTCTCAAAAGTTGGAAAGTCACACTCACCGCCTTAGGCAATCAACCAATTTATGCTCTAACAGGGCTACTGCTGAAGTTAAGAGCCCTCCATCCAATGTTGGTTTGGGACATATCTGGGACTTTAACAGACTTTATGACTTTACTACCTTTTTTGGCTTTATGGAGGCTTGAATGGCACTTTACTACTGTACAAACTTTCAACTTTAGAAATACTCCCTATAAAGCCAAAAAGTCAGAAAAGGCATAAATGTTCTTGTGATTTTGCTGATGAAGAACATTACTGTGGTTCAAAGAGTCCCTTGTTAGTGACAAATGCAGCTTTCCATTAATCCCCCTCCTTGATGTGTACATTGTTATATCCTCAGCATATGTTAAATTTAGAGAATAGAGATTTTCCACATACTTTGTTGATTAACTGGGGTATGAGGGGTAAGGGGGTAGCAATTGTGGACAGTCCATTCATTGAGTTTCCTATAATCCTGTACTGGGCACAGCTTTCCATCTTTCTTTTTGATAAAGAAGAATGGGGCTGCATAGGGGCTTTGCAAACAGGTGGATGTATCCTTTGGCCAGATGTTCTTTCATAAATTTGTGTAGTTCTTCCTGTTCAGGTTGTGACAGGGGGTATATCTTTCTGGGGAGCATCACTAGGGCCACCAACTTGAGCTCTATGGTGTGGTCCCACACTCTGGGTTTGGGAAATTGTTGCACTGCCTCTTTGCTGAACACCTGGAGGTGTTATTGATACAAATCCAGTATGATGCCTGCATCAGGGGATTCCATGCTCCTGAATGTAACCCACCCTAAGAATAATTGTCACTTCTGGGGGGGCATGCAATGACAGGTAAGTGGCCTTCATTGATCCACCCATGGGCCCAGTCAATCCATGGCTGGAAGGCTGAAAACCATGGGTACCCAAAATAGCTTTGTGTTCACCCAGGTCAGCGAGGAAGAATCTCATCCTTATTTTCCATTTGCCACTTGCAGATCTAGGTTGGCATAAGAGCAGATTTCAATTTCTCCTTGTTTGTTAATTATCCCATCTACATTTGGCAAGGTATGGGGTTCACACATTGGCATTATTGGAAGTTGTAGTTCACACACAAACTGCTTGCTTAGGAAGTTCTCTGTGGCTCCAGAGTCCCATAAGGTTATAGTCTCAGCACTCTTGTGATCTGTGTGGAAATAGCATTTCATTGTCATAGATTTTCATCTAGATAGGTACACATTGTGATCACAACTCCTGATCCAGGCTCACAGATCAGGCTGAGGGAAAATTTGGTGAGGCGTTGAGTCGTGTGGCAAGCTCGCCTTGCTGCTCCAGGGTGAGCGCATTTAGACGGTCATGGACTTCGTCGATAGGGTCTTGTGCGGGGAGTTCGACTAGGGTGCCTTCGGACTGGACTTGATCGGTCTCATAAGGGAGCCACTCCATGGCTTGAGCGTGGGTGCGCCGCTGCTGTGGGCAATCTTGGATGAAGTGCCCTTCCTTGCCGCACTCGAAGCATGGACCGCGTGGTCGTGCGGGGTGGTCTTGGTTATTGTTGGCGTCTTGTGTTTGCAGGACGTGGCCATATGACGGGTGCCCTCCCTGTCGCCCCCTTGGTATGCAGGTGCGGTCCAGGTCCATGGGTACTGGCTGATTGGCCATAGCCCTCAGAGCTGTTGACAAGTTGTATTGCAGCGTGGTTGGCTGTCGCTGCTGCGAGAAGAAGGGTTGTCAGGGTGCGTTGGTCGTGGGGCGCTGCCATTGTCCAAATGGCCGACCCGTGGCATTGGCAGCAATTCCGGTGATGGCTTCACGCATTTGTTGGGCCTTCGTGCATTAAATTGCCTTCTCTTTGGTATCACGGTAATTGGCTGGTACCATGTGCATAAGTACTTACTCGTTGATTATGGATTTGGTTAGTCCCTTGAGGAACAGTCGAGTGACTGGCTCATCTCCCTGAGTATAGCCTGCCTCACGCATAAGGCTCCAACTGTATTATCTATTTACTGTATATATATGGTAAATACTGTATATGTATATGTATATTTATATGTATACCCTCCAAGCTGAAAGTTAGGTATACAGTAAATATACGGTATACAGTTGTTTAGACAGTTATAGACAGTTACTTCACTCATGCAGTTAAGTAAGAGCATCAATGGGTCTGCTTCTTGCAGTGACTCACAGGTGTTGACATGTTGATGAGGATCATATTGCAATGGAGTATGAGAATGTGGATTTGGAGGCAGTGGATGCAGATGGAGATGAAGTCCTCAATATCACAGAGGAGAAGGCAATCAAAGATATTCAGCATAGCAGCCCACTAAAACAGGTATTCAATTTGTCTCCTAATTTATTGGTCTGCACTTATTCAGCCCTTTGTCTAGCTGCACTTTGTAACAACAAAGATTGTATCATCACACTCCGCGCCATGCCAAATTCCATGAGCTCACGCACAAGAAATAGCTAGCAGTCTAGAGAAGAAAGCACACGCTCGCCTTATGGTGGTTTGGGATGTTCAAACACAATGGAATTATACACATGTGATGATTCATCATGTGCTGTTACTGGAGGAGGTAAGCACACCATGGGCCATACATATTTTTGTCTCAAGTTAAGTTTCGGTGTAGGCTGTCAATGCATGGGTCTTCCACTTCCTGAGTCTTCATGGATGTATTCTTTCGCCAGCTGACTGGACATTGTTGAAACAGCTAGCTGATGTTCTTGAGGCATGCCCTTTTCTTTTGAACTTTAAGACACAACTGATTGTAAATAATAGGTTTTTACCCAGGTTACACTGCAAATGTCATGGGCATCAATTCCAACAATCCTATTTGTCCTTCCAGCATACATGACGGACAGGAATGGATAAGTCCAGTCCACTAAAACTCAACTCAGTGGTCAATAAAAAGGTGAAAGATATTGACCACTGAATTGACTCAGCTCAGATTACAAATTATTTTAAACAATTGGTTGATTTGTTGCCCTCCTCTCATGCAATCGCATTATTGTAGATATGTCAACCCAAACAATTAGAACTTAGTCAAATGCTTAAGAGAGGGCAGCTCAGTTCCCAGTTATGTAACCTAAGATGCAACATGAGTCGCCCCAAATCACCAGGGGGATCATATACACTTAATTTGCCGATCAATTTAGCCTTAGCAGACTCGGATAAACTTAACACAATGGCGTATGTTAATACATGGATTATATTTGAATAAATCGAGACATAAAGTGCATCCACAAATATGACACCAAATTTTAAATAGGAACGGTCTACTCATTACATGGCGATAATCGGCCGATGGGGATCAATTGCACCCGATGGGGATCAATCGCCTCGATGACAGAGACTGACCACACAGATTAAACTCAACGCGAAGATCTGGGCTTTACATTTTGTTACAATTTTACTCGAGCCAAATAATATAGTTAGCATTCTTATAATTGAATCTTGTTTGTATTTTCCCACTAAGAACCAAGTCTGTGTTGAAGGCAGCGGGCGGCGGCTTGCTGAGTTCGCGAAAACACACACAAAAGAAGGGACAAAACAGGTCTCTTGTTCCAAGGCGTAACTAGAGTTTCTACATACGAGACGCGATCTATGAGAGAGGGGGATATTGGGGGATTGGGGAGACAGAAAGACGCGAGTTGGGAGTGCGATACATGGATGTGGAACAAGACGAGCCAGAGCGATGAGCTGCGATGAAAGAGGGTCGAGAGCTGGCTGGGCAGCGGAGGTGGAACCGGTACGCGATGAAAGAGAGTCGAGAGCAATGACGCAGGGCTGGAATGGGATGCCGCCTTACAGCGGGACACTGTGTGACGACGTACTAAAGAATTACCTTGGACATGGAAAGCTTGCGAGACAGCCGACAGCTATACCTGGAAAGTGAAGATCCTTTTGGTGGATATCGTCCTCTACGCTTTTTGTTGAATGATAGACCCTTTCTACAGGACTATCATCATCTTTAGCCTTGCGCTTGCGGCAGCCCCTGCTGAACGTTGGATCATGACCAACGATGTTCTTTGATAGGCTGCTGTCATCGTCGGACCAATTTTTGGATTCCAGGTTCCATGTTATGAGATTCAAGACCCATTCAGAAGAACAAAGCTTCTCGTGAGCGTCCTTGACCTCCGTCCAGACATTCCCTCTCTGCTTGAGGTTCGGGCATAATTGATTTTGGGTTAATATCATCATAGAAGGTTTTAAGAAGGGTGCGCAACTCTTCAATGATCTGGTGGCATGGTTCCGGGACAAAACCAAACAAATCCGGGTGAAGCATTAGTTTGTGTAGGAAAGATAGCTTTCCGTCACCCCGCCCCGGATAACACCATCTTCATCCACATCTCTGTATCCATCAAATACGTGTTGCATATCTTGTGATTGGCCCTCGATCGCAGAATGTCGGCATTTCATGACAATATAAATAAGAACCCAGTAAAAGGATTCAATATCATCTGAAATTTGATGAGATTGAGCGTGAGGGTGTAATAAAAGTCCTGTTGATATGAACTGCCATGCACCCTGAACACGAAGTCAATTCGCCGTGCATAGGGGATAAACAGATCATACCGTGCGGGAGTGTTGTCTCTGCCAGGTCACATCCATCCTCTTGGACATGTCCCAGTCGATCAATAAACCTGATCGATCTGGGGCGATCAGAATGTTTCCTGCGCTCACATCCCGATGTAAAATTTTTGCTTTGTTGTATGCGTCCATATGAGCTGTTCCAAATTGTCAAACAACAAACTTAAACGTAACGCCAATCCTCACCGATCATAGCATCCTGAATGACCTGGCATAGCTCCCAAGTCGATCCGAACGTACTCAGCGGCTGTCCGAGCATGTTCAAGACAAGTCAGTAGTGGACATATCGTTTGACGCGCGGTGTACCGGGACACCAAATACGTTTGCATTCGCCATCTTTCACATAGTCTTGCGTCCTTGTGCATTGTACGTCAAGTGAATGCTCCGGTGTCAACAGCACGTCACCAGCTGGACCCAACTCCAGAATGAAACGCACTTTTGCTTCTAGTAAATTGCGATAAATATCCCCTTCTTTCTCGATACCTGGGAAATTGGTACGCCAGTAATCTTTGAGGTAAACCAGTTTATTCCGTTCGACGTCATGGCCCACAAATCCAAACGTCGACCAACCAAAAAGGGTTTTCGTCTCCCATATTGGTTTCCATATGATATAGGGCTTTGGCTGTCCGTCCGTGGCATGATCATCATTGACGAGAATCTGGCGAAGGTCTTCAACTTCAATTTTCTCGATGTCCATGTATACCGCCAGCGTGAACTGTGCATCACCAACCCCCTTATCGTTCTTCGAGACCGAGGTGACAGTGGTGTCGTATCCACGCTGGGCAAAAGTGAGAGAGTTGAGCCTCCAGATGAATTCGGAAAGGGTGTTGGGATCTTTGGCCCAATCGAATATCTCGGTATAGATAGCACCACTGCGATCCCATCACAGTAGTTGCCCTGTTGCCTTTCCAAAGAGGATGATCAAGTAAGAGAAGACCCGAAACTGTGAACAATGGATAGAAGTGGCATAATGTGTGAGTTGACCACACACACAATACGTGCACTCAGTCCACCTAACATGACACTCGACCCCAACCTCTTGCCTCATATGTGTAAGGTTGCGAAAAATGTCCTCTTTTCCCTTTTTGTTTTCGATCCACACATCGACCACTCTCCAGTCCAGTGAGGTCAGCCGCTCGTTTTCCTGATGACCTTCCCTTTTCCGATAGATAACAATGTCTGGTCTCCCTAGGATTGCCTTATCTTGCTTAACAGTGGTGTTGACGAATGTGAGATTATCAGCGAGGCCAGACGTTTTGATTGCCTGTATCTGTCATGTACATGAGCGTGGATCCCCCCTTGAATGTGGGGACTGACAAAGTGATCCTCATTGTGTGAGATGGAGCGCTTGTTGAAGCTGATGATGCACTCTGTCTTTCAAGCTTGGCTTGCTTCTGGCACGAATTCCGAGAGGAATTCGGCTATTGGCATAGGCCCGACGAATTTGTCACATACATCCCAGGTCATGTCCTTATATCTCTCTGAAGCTAGCTTTTGAGGTGTGGATGTGTGTGTGTGACTTCCTGATAGGTCGTATTTTAGAGGTGAAGTAGTTATAGTTAGACTGCTTTGCTCGGTTTGAGGCGGCATGCTGGGACAGATGACGGCCATGTTGTGAGATGAGACAAAGAAAAGGTGAGAATCACCTACTGCAATCAGTACGTGGTCCCGCAGTCAATGATTCTCTCTTAACTCTAATCTTAAAACAGGTTGTGTGCGGCAGCAATTACATGTATGATATGAACGATCACTTCGACGTACATACTTGAGTGAAACCAGGGTGGCCGATGGGGATCAATCTCCCCGATGACGGAGATATGCACATATGCGCTTTCATGCAAATTCTCACACACAGAATAAAACCGAGGAAAGTATTGACATTGACATGAATGACCTGCCAAGTTGTCATCACATATGCGCGCACACATTCATCTAAGAGAGACCATGCAATTCGGTAATGACAGTATGAAGCGTGGGCTTTGCTGCCCTACGTAGTGCATCAAGGACATCCGTCCCCAACTTACCGCCCGCATCTTCCCAATAAACCCTTTCTACCATCGGAAAGGATCGTACATAGGCACACATGATGTCCTGTTATATGGGTAAGACATGGAAGACGAAAATGTGGTAAGGTCATACCATATCTCTATGTGATAAGCAAGCCTGGTTCAGGAATCAACTCAGAGTGTGGATCTGTCTTAGCTCACGAGTTGGGTAACCATCACTATCATAGTGGCTCAGGTTTGTATGTGGTGAGGCAGATGGCAAAGTTGGCAAAATTTGAAGCCCAAGATGGTTGAGGTTCTGGAAATGGCTCACGATTTGCAAGAGACAAAGAAAGGTAGGATCATGCGGTTGGAATTGGCTCATTTCCACTTCTAGGTTGTAAAGGCTTGTCAAGTTACCCAGTCGCTCTCCAATGTCACAGCAAATCCCCAATGGAGCACAAAGGGTCAGAAGATTGGGTAGGAAAGGCTGACGGCTAGGTCGAATGCGGTCCAATGGCACGTTGCATTGGATACGGATGCTCTTAAGGCCCTTGTGCTTGGTTAGAAAATGAATGAGCGCTGGCCCTGGGATATCCCCTTCGAGAATGAGTTTCTCGAGAGATGTCATGTTGAGCTCGCCAAGTAAAGTGGTCCAGTGGGAGGGTTTCAAAGATACTATGCAAAGGAACAGGGACTCGATAGGTGAGTGCTTGAGAATCCCCATCATGGTTTCCGTGATTCTGGGAGCAAAGGCGTAATCAGATGAAATATCAAGTAAATTAATTGTGTGAGAGCTGCATGCTCCGCTTCATAAGGCGATGGAGGAAGGAAGACAATCCACAGAACCGAATCCTGCAAAGTGCAGTCATGTGAGTGGTAGGGTGTTAAACAGTTGGTGCATTTTGATGAACCCAGAGGCCAGCAGAAGCAGATCGGACCCATGGAGAAGAAGGTGGAAATCCCGAAGATTGCCCGTATTTGAAGGCTCGATAAGGAAACAGGTAAGGAATCTCATCGCAGTTCGGGCCTCCAGTGGGGAGCAAGGGATGGAACCGAACATCTTTTCGGGGGGTTTGAAGGTGTGAATAGCAGACCACAGTCCAAGAGACGCATATCTGCTTGGTTCATGTAGTGTCACTTCTGAGCCCCCTTCACTTGTGTCGTTCGCCTCAAGCCCACAGTGGTGCAAGTACTCTGGTAAGAGCGATTGACCTATGGATCGTGAAGCAAGTACCAATGTTCGAAGATCGTCATTGTCCAGATGGGTGGAAATCATAAGAAGTAGTTTGACAGGCATGTCCTGGATCCCTGTGCACTACAAAAGTTGTTATGGAATGGAAATTTGCATGAACGGTCAGCGTACAAGGTGTGTTTGATTGCTGCTGTACTCGGCGTCTCTTAACTGCCTTCCAACGATTACAATCAGTTGATGAGAAAAAGCGCCGTTTCCGCTCATTTCCGTCTGGTGGGTGCTCCAACTGTTGGGTTATGAGTGGAGGACAGTCAGACATACGCATTGGCACAGAGGCTCACCCGGTGACATTTGCAATTGCGTGGTGGTGATGGTGGTGGTGACACAGTATTCCCTCGTCGTTTGACTGCAGTCGAATGGTGAGGGTTCAATACCATGCTTGCGATTGGGTTGTTGTGATATAGAGGTGATTGTCACCGTCATGGTCTCCATGGGTTTAAATACCTTGAGAAGGTGCAGGTACTATTGTGGGCTCAAACTGTATATTCAGGAGATCAAGACGCATATGCGTATACATCGGCAGCTCGTCGTAATTGGTTAGGGAGA
>JAGFNK010001298.1:0-11275 GCA_025769875.1 Russula earlei
GCTCTTGGATAGAGAAAGGACAATGGGTACGCTGTCTAGCTGGACGGTTATCGTGATGACATTGGCTACATCTGTGAATCAAGCGTCCCAATGAACCAGTGGTACGCTGTTGTGGCTTTCGTCCCCTGAATTCCTCAGCCTGGGGGCAAGCAGAAGAGAGATGGGCGTCTGTCTCCACGAGCATGGACTGCCGGAGAACTCACCCAACAATACGGTGAGAACAGAGTCAAAGTTCTCGGGCCTGGCCAGTTCAGCTTCAAAGGATGTTTGTACCAGGATGGGCTCACATTTGAGCTTCTGCCATGGTCCCTCCTTCGCATTTTGGAGCGTTGCAATTTCAACATCACTCCGTTTGCGCGATCAGATAGGGTTCGAGGCCTTCCTGCGTTTGCTGCAAGTCTCAGACGTTTCGCCCAGGATTCAGTTCAGATAGGTAACAGGATCCTTGTGATATCGGGCGAATATGCTGGTATTATTGGCCGAATTGGAGACATTCAAAACAATGTTGCGGACGTTGTCACTCAAATTCCCGAACAGGATTCTGGCCTTATAATCAGTATCACCTTACAGGAGCTGGTTCCTTATTTTCTCGCAGGCGACTATGTCAAGATCCACTGGTTGGATTGCTTTGGCATGGTCATTACCGTGGATCACAAGGAACACAAAGTGAGTTTTCTGGATAAGAAAACCAATACAGAGGTGTGCATCTCCATCCCTCCTCTCTGCTTTGCTGATGTCTCGCTCACTGACACTTGGTCGTATAGATTAATACATCAGCATTTAGCCTTCAGTTTTACACTGCTCCCCACCATTTTTTCCAACTCAAGCATGGTCTGTATGTCAAATTTCCTGGGGCAGGTGGGGCCACGTGCAGGGGCCTTGTAACGCAAATCTCTGGTGGCAGAGCAGAGATTATAGACGAGACCAACAGGCAGCGTGTGAGTTTATTGAGATCCATTCTTCCAGCAAATACAGACAGTATTCAGGTTCTGATTGACCAAGACAACATAGCAGTTTCAGGTGTCCAAACCACGGCTCTGCCCAAGCCCAAGCGCAATGGCATTTGGGAGGGACGGAGAGTCTCTATTATCAGAGGTCCCCTAAAGGGGTATCATGGTCTCATCAAAGCAGACGATGGCAGTAGTGTCGACATTGAATTGGATGCAAAGCTGATGTCTCATGGCCCACTACGCCAACGGGTCAAGCTTGATGATATTCAACTCGAGTGAGTTCCTCACAAACCACGATGACCCATTCATTACGTCTCCCCTCACAAGCGTTTTCGATAGACATATGTCGATAGCATCGTTGAGTCGCTCCAACCTTATGCCTCCTCCAGAAGATCTACCGAGGTCAATCACTCCAGAACCTGTGGAACATGAGGAGAGCGCATCCTCGCCTTGGAGCCTGCCTCAAGGACCTGGTGAGTTCTTTGGTGAATACTGAATTCTTCATGCTTATTCCAAACGAGTCTGGAAACACTGGCTCTTTGTGGAAGAAATCCAGGAATGGTTATGTGAGGAATGTATCCCATTTCATGTTCGGGGTGTCCCAATGTCATCTTTACATGCCAAGATAGAGGGACTTGGTGCAAAGACAGTTCCAGCTGCAAGGCAAAAGATTGAAGCACAACCGAATGAAGTTGTCATCTCTGTGATCCAGAGGGGGAGACCTGCCCAGATTTCCATCAACCCAACCTATCTAATCCTGTGGCCACCATCCGAAGGCAACAAGGTACTCATTATCGGACACCGCTGGACTGGGCAAGTGGGGAAAGTGATCGAGTCAAAACACGGGTGCTGCACTGTTGAGCTGGAGGCTTCTGGGGCCGTTTCATACTTTTATGAACAGGATGTTGTAAATTTACTCATGAAATAACTTTGTCTCATTGCCGATATCAATATCTGTATGCACATATGTGTTGCGTACGTGTTAAGGCTCCAAAGTGCCTTAAATAAGATCAATGGTCGCGTTTATAAACACGTCCTACCAATGCAGATATGCTTGAGTCAAGCAAGCAATACTCGTGGAGGGGAAGGAGTGTTAGATCCTTCTAGAGTATGACAACAAGATGAGAGGGGCTCTGCAGACGGGGTAGGAGTCAACTGTTTGGGATTGGCAAACTAAGTCGAGCTTAGGGCTCAACTGTTACAACTGGGGGCTTTATATAGCCTTACAAGGATAAGGTTTGTACTACTGTAGTACTAGTCGGTGCTATAGAAGCAAAACATGGCTCATAGAAGCGAGGTTGCTTCTATGTAATCGATCTCGGTGCTGGAAGCATTAAGTGCTTCCCCAATCAAGGAATCAACGTACGTGGCGGTACAGGAACATCTGGGACAGAAGCAATGCTACTCATTGCTTCTTCAATACATCTTCTGAAAGATACGATCAACGCGCTCCGAATGTGATATCAAGGAACATAAACGATCAAGATCTGACGCACGCATAATGCAAACGGTGCAGTCCATAGTTCAGGTGTTCCGGCATCTTCCGGACCCCAAACCACTCGGTAACAGTACGTACGTGTGAGGGGGGGGGGGGATTGGTTGACCCCACGAGAACATATGTACCTCCTCATGCTGGCACTTTGATCTTCCCTGGAATCACTCTCTTCTCTCTCCCCCACAGTCGCTTGCTCGCATCTTCCCTTCCTCTTCCCTCTCTCTCCATGCATGCAGATCATACCTATTTCCAGAAAAGGAAGCCACTGCATTTCAATAAGCATATTCTCATGTGAGGCACATGCAGGCAGTATGTAAATTCCACATTCCCTTTTTTGTTGTCTTATCTTTCACTCGGACCAGAACTAAACAGAACCGCTTGTCCTCTGAGGCCGGTCCCACATCGGACTTAACAATGAGACACTACACATCATCACACATTGCCGGCAATGTGGTTCGTGCTGCAATTGGGAATTCCACGGCTAACTAGCCCACTTAGCCACAAGCCAATCAGTGGCTTGGCTCACTCAATTCTATTCGGCTTGAGTGCATAACTCAGAAAGCGTGGCAGGAACATATGAGCAGGCGGGAGCTCAATACGTAAATCCCGCCCCCACTGTTTTTCATTCACATCTCCTTGCAGCTCTCCATTTCAAGGTCCCTTCTCAGACATGTCCGAAGCCAAAGAAATTCTTGTTCACAGACGCGGTGGTTTTATGTCCATGTCATGGTCCCCGTTTGGCAGAAGCGGCCAAAAGACTTATCATCATAAGCCTTTGACTTGGACTTGGAGATACAATGAAAGGCTGCGCGTCATCACACATCCGTCCCACTGCATTCCTTGCCGGAGGTGGCAGGAGCATCACCTCGCAGCTACAATGGATGATGAAGAAAAGTCTGAAGAAGAAAAGTCGCTGGACTCTGCATATCAAGCCCATGACCGCACCGCTTCTCGTCCTTTCCAGGGAAGGATTGATCGTCTCGAACAGGAGTGGGACGACTTCCTCAAAGAGCTCATGGCACTGCATCAGGAACTCGGAAATGCACGAACGAAGCTGAAGGAGAGCCTCAATGCGTGCAACGAACTACAGCGCGCCCTTGTGGATCGTGCCATCGATCAGCCATGCAAGACTGTGGGCTGCACTCCCACCTCCCCATCATGCTCATCCAGACAGCATAAACACCTGCGCCTCGCGACCATCACTCATCAAGACTCCTCAACCCCACTATGTCATGCAGAGCGGGACGTCATTGCCATTGACTGCGAATCTGAGCAGGATGTACCGTATGTCCCCCCTCCACTCCCACCTATTGCTATGACTCATCGCTGCTCTGACTCCAGGACTTCACAGGATTGATATATGATATAGCATGTACCATAGCAGGTTGTTCATGACAATGTCAATATGTTCCATGGTTTGATACAGTCCTCGTAGATTTACTACGATATGACGCTTCAAACTTAATACATGCCATTGATATGAACTCCTTGCACTCGGCACTATGGCCGGCAAAAGCGTACAACATCACTGGGATCATAGATCTGCCTCAGGGCTGGCCGAAATGACAAGCATTCCTGACCAGATTCACAAAACACTTTACATACATGAGCACGCCAGATCCAGCATTTTGCCAGGAGAATTTTGCATGAAAGCGCATATCTCCGTCATCGGGGCAATTATCACCGCATGTGATAGGGCAATTATTGCTGCATGGTGATAGGGCACTTATGGCCTGTCGTTCTCCGGTTTGCACAGGCCGTGTAGTGGACAGATACTTAACTTGTGCTCACAAATCAGGTCTCCCCTTTGTTCCACCACGAGTCAGTGATCGTTCATATTTTGTTTGGAATCCGAATTTGTATCTCACAGCGCGTACATCATGTTTCAGAGGTGGTCACTGGCTAAATAGCGATGTAATGTGCTCAGGCTTCTGATGACGGTAGTCTGCTGGGGTGGTATGTAGTGGTCGTCGCTGTGGCTAAGTGGATGTCTCATGTTTCCCAGTTCTCCCCTTCTCCTGGGTCCATATAATTGCGGCCTCACAACCCCGTGTTATTTATTTATTTGCTTGCCATTTCATACCTTAATGAGCAGGATGTTGTAAACTTACATCTCATTGCTGATATCGATATGTGTTTTACATATATGTGCATATGTGTTGCATTGCACATGTGAATGGGGGGGGTATATTGGTTGACCCCGCAAGAACATACATACCTCCTCATGCTGGCACTCTGATCTTCCCTGGACTCACTCTCCTCTCTCTCTCCCACAGTTCGCTCACTTGCATCTTCCTCTCTCCCTCCATGCATGCAGATCATACCTATTTCCTAAAAAGGAGGCCCCTGCATTTCAATAAGCATATTCCCGACGGGCGGAGAGTCGAGCAGGCACTACGTAATTCTGCGATTCCCTTTTTCTTTTGTCTTGTCTTTCACTCAGCTCTTATACATGGCCAGAACCAAACAGACTGGTCGTCCTCCCCCTCCAGTCCTATGTTGGACTTACAACCAGACTCGTCACATCATCACACATGGCCAACAATGTCATGTGTGCCGCCACTTGCAGTTCCATCTTGATGATCACAAGGATGATGAGTCAATGGCCCATGCATGGGAAGCCGTGACCGCGCAGAGGCTCAGCCTTTCCAGCAATGGATTGATCGTCTCGGAGAGGAGCACGATGAAGCTTTCAAAGAGCTCACCACTCTCTGCCAGGAGTTCAATGGTGTGCTGAGGGAACTCCAAGGTGTGCAGCAGGACCTCGACCAGCTGCGTGAGGCTGTGGACCCCACTCCCACATCAGCATCAAGCTCATCCCGGCAGCGTAAATGCGCATGCCTCCAGACCATCGCCTCTCCTCAAGGCCCTGCTGAGCAGGACATTATCTACATTGACTGTGAACCCAACTAGGATGTCCTGTATGTCCCCATTCCTCTTATTGTCGCTGTGACTCATTACCCCTAGTTATCATTTTTTGTCCTTACCACCCATCACACACTTGCACACAGACCGTATGACGTGTTGAAGTCGCGCCTGCCTGTATGCACACGCATGCCGAGGCTGCACCTAGCGAACGGAAAGGGACTTGATTTCGCTCACATGGACATTTGCTTTACCTGTCATTAAAGAACACCGTCCATAGTTGAAATGTAGTTACCAGTGTGTACACGTGCATGCGCGTACCTCATAGCGGCCTTACTTGTACACTCAGATAGTTCGCCTTGGATCCTCAGTGTTCGTGCCCCACAGTGAGACACTGAAATAATCTTATTATATTAGACTTGGGACTTGCTGCCATAATTCCTTCCTGTGGCCACTTCAGCCCGCGACTCCGGCTCGTAGCGGCCGTGTAGTAGACAGATACTTAACTTGCCACCTATGAACATTTCCCCTTTTTGCGTTCCACCTGGTTATACTCAATTGCGTATGTTGGAACAAAGTATGTCCCTCCACATTCACTAATGTCCTCCAGGAAATATAGCATATGAATCAGCATTGTACTGTATCTCCAGAGGACATACCCGAGTTCCTAGCAACACAATGGATGAGTGTCAAGCAATTCGGGGATGCTGGTGAGTGAGCTTTTGAAGTTTCTAGCCTCAGACGTGATTTTCAACTTGCTCAGGCATATCATGTCGTAAGGGTCCGTTCACTAGGGAGGAGGTAGGACAAGTTCATGCCACATTAGGGACGTACAAGAAGGTGCACAATGCATTGGAATCATCATTTGTTTTGCTAACGCACTGCCGTTTAGGAAAATGACCTGGATGACGAGCAGTTGGATGATCTCATATACTCTTCCCAGCCTACTAATGGGTTTTGGAGCCGCATCAGGTCGGTGTATACTCAAGTAATGCCGATATATGTGTTATATGTGTGCTTTAGCTCGTGCCGTGCCCCAGAGGGGGGTCAAGTCCGTCTTTTACCACATTCGGCGTGCGCGTGATCCCCTTGCTAAAGCAGGGAAGTGGGGGGCTGCAGGAGGATGAGCAGCTGCGCAGGTGAGACGTCTGTCAGTCTCCACATGTTTCCTTTCTTATCTCCCTCCTCCCAACAGAGCTGTCCAGAAGAAAGGAAATGACTGGGTTGCCATCGCAGAATTAGTGCAGCACTCACCGGCCAACTGTAGCGACTGGTTTCGCCAACACACACAATATCAGGGCATCAGACGGAGAGGTATGTCTCCTGATATGTGTTCTATCAAGACCTTCTGACGCTGCATCTGTATGGAAAAGGAGCCTGGTCTTTGGAGGAGGAAGGCCAACTTCATCACGCAATTGAGGAGTTGGCCTGGGAAGGTAAATCGGACATGTCTGCTCGAGGATTTTAGGTTTCCATTTCAAAGGCCATGGAAGCGACCCGGACACCAAAGCAGTGTCAAAGCAAATGGTCTATAATGGCACCCCATGTCAAAGAAATCCATTTTGCCTGCCTTGTTATGTTACATTCTCGATAGATGTTATGTCTCCTCATAACATGGACTGTTGCAACGAGACAGCCACTACCTTCCACAACAATCATGTTCGTTTTTCCATCTCCCCCCATCATTTGCCAGTCTATCATAACACTCCTATAATTTGAGGTCCTATCCCATCGGACAAACGCATTGGTTGTATGCACAGTTTCTTGTACAGTGGATACTTAATGCCGGCATGAAAGAAGCCTGTAAATTTGGGATGATGACAAGGGGTTGTTATATCTGGACAGACAGAGGCATGGGGTTGGCTGAAACAGGGATCTTGCAGTAGTGGTTTATACCCTCCGATCACTGAGCAGCTACAAGGATGATTGAACTACCACCCGTAAATACCCTTCTTTCGCTTTCAACAGCCTAATGGCACCACTTTCCAAAACAAGGTGCTTGCTAAACCACGGTTGTGAAGAGCGGGTGTCCAGCACCTTAGGAGACAGTCAGCATAGCCAACGCCACAGATCAGTATGATATTGAACCGACTTGCCTGGCACTGTCTGACATTTAATTTTTGAGATAACCCCACAAGATCAAGTCCACCGTCTGGCATCAAGGGATATTCGATCTCATTCATATGTTCCAGGTCCTTTCGTTGTTTGTAAATCCTCACAAGGATGTAACTTTCCACTTTTCTTTTTTTCCTCAGTGCATCCTTCCCAAAAGGGTAGGATCGTTTGCTTGGAATTGCAATTGTGTTTGACTGACACCCAGGAGCAGATGTACAATCAGTATTTCCGTCAGGCATCTTCTCTTGATCGTCTGTTGGTGCTGGAGTCAATGCATGCCGGACATAGAATGTGTCGACCTTGCTGTGTGAATGCTCCACTGCTGTGGGCTGTGTAAATCGGAAAGTGCTTGCTGGTTCATTGCTGTGTTCTTGCTGTTGATGGCCTCGGTTTTCATTGGCGATGCTCTGCTCAGAGGTGCTGTCAGGTCTTGGGAGAGTAATCACGCGTTGAGGCAAGAAATTCAGAAGTCGAATCTTCAATCTTAATTGATCCCTGTCCCTGCGACTATGCTGCCCACGCTAGCTTCCATGGTGAATAAAGGACAAGTGACAGTGAGTTCATCTCACATGGATCAATAGTGCATCGATATATGGCTTCTTCAGTGGGCGACTTGAGCCACCCACATCAATGCCACACTTGACACATAACTCCTGTAGTACAGGAATACTGTATTGTTTGAGGGTCTTCTCTGTCGGATCGTGTTGCCGAAGAGCACACTTGGCGTGGTCGATCGTATACATTGATAAAACCTCATGGTAAGTATGGACCTTTTATTATGCAGTCTGACGCTCAGACCCACTAATGATCTCACCTCTAAGCGTAAGGGACCACCCTATAGGCACCCACGGCGAGAACAATTATCCCCAAAGTTAGTGCCTGCTCTCATGAACATGCGTGCTGGGTGATACCCTTCTCTCCTTGACAGTGCTGCAAAAGGGCACTGTGTTCTATGCTTTTGAGAAGTACACGTAAGAATGTCTTCTATCTCTTCCCAAACGCGCTAACTGTTGGTCGCTTGTCATTGTGCTTGTTGGTGATAACAATTATCCTCATCGTGTGATAATGACTCGTTTCTCCCTAACCAATTACGATGAGCTGCCAATGTATACACATATGCATCTCGATCTCCTGAATATACAGTTTGAGCCCACAATAGTACCTGCACCTTCTCAAGGTATTTAAACCCATGGAGACCATGATGGTGACAATTGCCTCTGTATCACAACAACCCAATCGCAAGCATGGTATTGAACCCTTTATTGCTTAATCCCCTTCGCCATTCGACTGCAGTCAAACGACGAGGGAATACTGTGTCACCACCACCATCACCACCATGCAATTGCAAACATCACTGGGTGAGCCTCTGTGCCAATGCGTATGTCTGACTGTCCTCCGCTCATAAACCCAACAGTTGGAGTGCCCACCAGATGGAAATGAGCAGAAACGGTGCTTTTGCTCATCAACCGATTGTAATCGTTGGAAGGCAGTTAAGAGACGCCGAGTACAGCAGCATCAAACACACCTTGTATGCTGACCGTTCATGCAAATTTCCATTCCGTAAAAACTTTTGTAGTGCACAGGGATCCAGGACATGCCTGTTGAACTACTTCTTATGATTTCCACCCATCTGGACAATGACAATCTTCGAACATTGGTACTTGCTTCACAATCCATAGGTCGATCGCTCTTACCAGAGTACTTGCACCGCTGTGGGCTTGAGGCAAACGACACAAGTGAAGGGGGCTCAGAAGTGACACTACATGAACCAAGCGGATATGCGTCTCTTGGACTGTGGTCTGCTATTCACACCTTCAAACCCCCCAAAAAGATGTTCTGTTCCATCCCTTGCTCCCCACTGGAGGCCCGAACTGCGATGAGATTCCTTACCCATTTCCTTATTGAGCCTTCAAATACGTGCAATCTTCGGGATTTCCACCTTCTTCTCCATGGGTCCGATCCGCTTCTGCTGGCCTCTGGGTTCATCAAAATGCACCAACTGTTTAACACCCTACCACTCACACGACTGCACTTCGCAGGATTCGGTTCTGTGGATTGTCTTCCTTCCTCCATTGCCTTACGAAGCGGAGCATGCAGCTCTCACACAATTATTGCCGTTTTCAGTGCACTTGGCGGAGTTTGAATTCCACCCAAATCGGCGCAGAAAACCCTCTCAAACATGTGGGGCGAATATCTCCCTCAAAACAGCTTCAATTCACATGAAACTTATTGTCCCTGAATCGCCTGAATGAGGGCTAGGCAGCCCCATTGTTATCATGAGATTTGAGTGAGAATTGGTGGAGCTGGACTCAAGCCACCTCCACATGTGTATTAGATGAATTATAACTCAAAGTCATTGTCTATATCTATTATTTTTCCCTCATGTTGTACCCATGGGCTGTCTTGAGGCAGCCCCATAGTGTTTTTGACTCAAGTGTTGTGGTGTGCAACGTTGTTTCCCTCATATCGTGTGACAGTAGCACAGTCATGTGCCGGGAAGGAGCCCCCCCAGGAAGTGCACACCTGAGCCCATGGGGTGGTGAAGTGTGTCCAAGAATGCAGAATGACTTCATAAGACTGAAGCTCCAAAGAGGAGGAGCACCTAGCGGGAACGCGAGAATGCATTTGTTCATTCAACTGCACTCAGGTTCACACAGATGATAAGGGAACAACAGGGCAACTTTATTCAACATGGTAGCAGATACAGGTGGGAACTAAGGCTAAGGGACAGGAAAAGCACAAAAGACAGGCATATGAAAGGAAATCTAGATGTGAGAAGGGGACCGAAGCTGGACAACGTGAGGTATCGAGTCATGGTCTCCAGCAGCTGTGGTAGTGGCGTGTGGCAATTTGTGAATGATGGCCGAGGCCAGGTGTGGTGACGAGGGGTGTGGTCGAGTCGCGACACGAGGAGGGGGAGACGATGCAAAGGAGAGGCTGGAGGGGGGATAGGGAGAGTGCTGGTGAGTGGTCGCTTGGGCGCTGATGGCACTGCCGAACGCGATTGCGGGTAGGATGATTGGAGAACTTGGATGGCAGATGCGAGGTAGAGGAGCGAGGGGGGCATGGAAGTAGAAAGGGAGAGGGAAGACGGCAGCAGGCTGGGAATGGACGCATAGGCGGCATGCAGATCTCTGACTAACAAAATGAGAGTCTAGTAAAAAAGGGGAGAAAAGCATACCGAAATGTACAGTAGCAACACCGTCCGATGGCAATGAAGATGGCGGCATGGTACGGGGCTCTTCGGCTGTGCGTTGGGACTCATTGGTGCATGGTGAAGGCGGGGGGCGTTGAGGGTGAGGGCATGCGGTGGTTGATGGGGGCGAGGGTGGCATGCTGGCGGCGACGATGATGATGATGTGAGGACGAAGAGGAGATGGCACGAAAGGAATACGCACATATGTACTCTTGTAAGTGATTCGCGGCCAGCCATATAGCTGTATGGGTGAGTCGACATTGAGGCTGTGCGCCTTTGCGACAATTTTGCATGTCTTGTGGTCCGTGCATTTGTGCTGTAGTGAGTTCCCAGGCTTCTGCATTTACATAGGCATAGTACTCTTCCTCCCCATCCTCATCAATAGCAGGAAGGGATGTCTTGGAAGCCTGAGCTCATGGTTGTGATCGCTTCAGTCGAGTGGGAGTGCCTGAGCTGTCACTTTCATTTCCACCAGTTTTTTTTTCGGGCAGCCTTCCTTTGGCCAGTAGTATGTGTCGGTGCAGGCCGGCGTTTTGAAGCATGTTGCTTCGAGCCCATGAGGGTTTAGGGGGTTGAAATGGAGGGGTAGAGTAAGGTATGCTGAGCAGCTCTGGGAAGGGAAGAACACCCTGTCATTGTCCTGGAGTAGGAGTG
>JAGFNK010001299.1:0-11260 GCA_025769875.1 Russula earlei
TGATAGTCTCTCCAGCAATACCACTTGGGACGCTGGGGGAGATCTCCCTTAGATGCACGCGCTCTTGAAATATACGTTCAGAAAGGTCACATTGGCCAAGTAACGAAAAATGACATCAAAATTGTTTCCTTGCAAGCTCAAGTGGGAGGAACTCAAACGCGCATACGGCGGCGTTGGATCAAATGTCAGCATTCATACTCATTCGTAGCCCTCACAGGCACATTCCTAGACGACATACATCCCGGCGTTCCCGCAATTGCAACAATTAAACGATGCAAGAATCACTCTCCTAAACGACGACATACTCATATCAATCTCCTTATCACTTTCATATTCACTAAAGCGTTATCCGACGCTTACTCGGCTGTCGCGTCAAACAATTCTAGCCACCGGCGCTCCGATGGACCTTTCCCCGGTCGTCGGGCCGGCCTCTCCACCCTCACTTAATACAGACATTCTGGTAAAGATAGACAACGCTACGTCCGAAACACAATGCTATTATTGCAACAAACTTGGGCACACACTCCGGACTATCGGAAGAGAAGGGAGAAGGCGACGAAAGACAAAGTGACAGGCACTGACAGGAACGTCAGCGCGTACATAGTGGGCACTACTGCACTATCACCGAGGTGTCGGACATCCGATAAAGATGAGATTCGGGTTTCCCTTTACGCGGCGGCTAGATCTTGATCGACCACGGAGCTACCCATTACATTAGTCCGTTCCGGACTCCCGACTTCATTTATTGTGCTCCAGCCTCCATGCGTTACTCTGGGAGGTCTTGCAGTCATCAGACAGATCTGGACTGGATTGGTATCCGTCCTGCCAGCCGGAAGGAGTTGGAGATATTCTATTAACCCTCATAGACATCATACATGTATCGAAGGCCGATGCACGCGACTACTCAGTGCGCGCGCTACTTCGGAACGAGGGATGCATCACATACACTCAAGAGGGGTGTTCAAATTTACACATCAAAAGATTGGAAGATCGCGCAAATCTGGAGCACAATATACTGTTCATCATATTCATTTCATAACTCCAGCTCTACACGCGCACAGAAGTGCCCTTTTCATTCCACATCTCGCATCAGCGCATGGAACATATGTTTCCACCGCATGTTAATCTACTACAGTGATTCTGGTACTCGGATCTCGCTTAGCGCTACGGATCACGATCAGTTATCTTGTCCGGGGTATGCACTCGGCTAGCAAGCTCGGCTAGTGAACGCGACTTCTTTTCTCGGCTGCCCCTTAGCGATCGGATCCTTGGCTACAAATTATCTACGGTACCTTAGCCGATCTGCTACATGCGAGATCAATTCGAGGCGCTAGCTATTGGGCAACGCGCGCTCAGATCAGTCTTGGATCAGCGAGGAATCACACAGATTAACAATGCCAGATTTACCACAGGAGAACGGAGGAGCCGAAAGATAGACTGAGACCCTTGGAGACAACACGCGCTCACAGTTGCACGGCGCTGGTCTCACTCTCGGGTCCTGGAGCTAAATACTAACGCTGCCATCCATATCTACAATCGGACTCCATCACGCATTTCTCAGTGGGTGCACACTTCATCCAGCTTCATCATTCCACGTCTTCAGATGTAGGGCGTATCTGCACACGCCTGACCGTCATAATCTTATCGTCGCGCGACACGCGCATACATACTGCTACTCAGGGGACATGTTACTAACACTGCTCCACTTGCACAATTCTTGGTCCTTACAGGATTGGTGATACTCAATGCCAAATTCACACAAACCGGTTGATTGCGCATCTCCGGAAACCCCATTAGACTCCCTACACACCACACTCACTTCACCTTACCCCGCATCACACAGCCAGATCCCCTCATTCCGCCTCACCGCACACAGCCTGTACATCATGCCAAACTCACTCGGCACCGTCGGGACACTCCATCTGTTCCCCGCGTCCACTCTCATTTAGACATTCTGGGTCTTGCTCGCGTCCACATCCGAAGTATCTCGGAGGGACTGCGCACGCAGATCCGAGAGGGTGCTTGTCGCATACGGCTCGGCTACAGCGGAATAGATCTAGAGGCTACATATCGGGAAAGCCCCCTTTATCGGAATCTGCCGACGGGTGGCAAGTCGCGTATCCATATGTGATCGGCGCACTTGCGTAAACTGGTACCTGGGATCTCAATGATCTTATTGATCTTATCAGCATGGGTGTGTTAAGCACGCAAATCCGTCAAGAGATTTCGCGCGCGCCTTCTAATTGCATAGGGGTTCACCCAAGTCGAAGGCATTGTAGTTGATGAAACCTTCTCACCAGTAGCCAGGTCCGAGTCTTAGCGACTCTTTATTAGCGTTGATCGCGCTATAGGATTGGGAGATCCGAAGACGTCCAGTCGGCGTCCCTCTTTGGCTCACTGGGTGATGAAGATTAGATTCATTTGGAGCAACCGCAAGGTTTCATCACACCAAAAGCACTTATCTGGTCTTACACAGACCTATTGTACATGGGATTTACGCTCTCATGGAGTCCTTAGTGGCTCGCGTTCACTCGCACGCATTCTCATGCGGGCATATGTCATCGCCAAGACGCGGGGGGATCGCATTATCATTTTATCATTTCATCATTATCCTCTGTGTCGATGACGTTACTATCTTAGGCGACTCTCACAGTTTCCACGCCCACCTCTGCGGGCATACACCTCACACATCTATCTTTGTCTACGCGCTACGAGTTGACAGATCTAGGCGAGATCGCGTCATACCTCGGGATCCGCGTTTCACGCGATCGCTCGGCTAACACAGACATCGATCAATCAAGGTACATCTCGGATCGCTTCGGGATGGCGGATTCCACTCCGCTCCTGTAATCTCGGAGGTCTCACCTCGGGATGGCGGACTTCTGCTCCGCTTTCGCATTCCGCTCCGTTCCGACGCGGAAATGCAGTTGATCAAGCACTCCGGAGAAGCAACGCCTATATGAAGACTAGGCAATATCAGCGTTCTATTGGAAGCCTCCTCTATGTGCACATCTGGACACGTTTACACACTTCCTTTGCAGTCTCTCGACTGTAAGCTCACACGCGTTCACACACTTTCTCTTGCAGTCTCTCGACTGTGCGTTCATACGCATCCACACGCGTTCACCCTTCCTTTTGGAGTCTTTCGACTCGCAGTCTCTGGACTCACCCACTTTTCATTCATTTGCAGTCCTATCTTATCAGGACGTCTACACATTGATGGTCCACTTCGCTGCACGCCCACACGCGACTCCAGTCTTTTGTGTCACTGGATCAGATCTTATCTCTCATCGACCGACTGTATCAATCACGGGGGGATGTTGAGATTACCACTGCTTTGGGCAGTCTGATGTAATCACAGCCCAGTCGCGTTAACGCGTCGGCTCCCACGGACCGGGCGCTCCCGGCTCACGCACGTCGCTCACGCATCGGATCAGCCCGGACCGGCTCAGCTCAGATGCTGCAGCCTGCGTATGTTACAATGATAAGTTAATTGATGACAATCGGTAGCTACTAACAACTGATCCTTTATGATACAAGTTGGTAGTTATGATTACTTTTCTTAGAGACGCTTTCGCGTATTTAAGAGGCACTCAATTAGCTAGATCGCTTCAGTCTTGTCTTACACAATACTGAAGTGAGTACTTACTGTTTCCTATCTTATCTATCGCATCTAATCACACGTTGTAGATATCTTTGATAGGTATTACTGATTTACAGTCTTGTCTTACACAATACTGAAATATCTTTGATAGATCTTAAGGATCTTATCGCTTTTATCATAACCTGCGCCCATCTGCTTCAACACTGCAAAGGAGGGGCAGAAGGGAGCTTGTGCTGTTCTGGATGACGTGGGTTGAGATTTGGTTGACTCGGGTTCAGTGGTGGCAGCAAAAATATTTGTCATCATCATGGGTTCGAGCTCCATCAGGGCATCAGTGGGTGGAGCGGGTCTGGGTGTCAGAGCATGGCTTGGGGCTTTCAAGCTGGAGAGGGGTTCTCCTGATGCTGTCAGTGTTGTGATGTTAATACCTCTGAGAGGGCTCTGTTGAAGTCTGATGGCTGAGCGAGCGACACACGTCGCCTCCCAAGTGTCGCCGCGTCTGGCGATCTCGAATCAGAGGCCAAATAAATGCCTGAGGGCTACTTTGGCACCCATCCAGTTGATGTAGTAGCCGGTCCATGGTATGCTATCTGTCTGTATCATGTAGAATTTGATGCCATTGTCAAACATGGTTATGCTGGGGACATTCTTCTCTTGGTCAGAAAGCAATTCAAAAGGACACTTAAGGGCTGCTAGCTCTTCAAGAGTTGGAGTTCTGAGTCCTTTAGTCTTCCAGTCTCGGGTTGTGGTCATGTTTGGAAGAAATTCAGTATATTGTTCATGAGCGTGTGGTTTGGGGTCAAGGGTTTAGAGGTAAGCTTGTTCTAATGTCACCGACTGGGGGTGGTGTCGCTGACAAATTGTTTCACGCACAAGACGTGCACACTGAGTCGAGCGAGACGATGAGTTCTTACAAGATTCAGGGTTCTCAGTGACAACATAGCAACAGCTAGTGTGTACTGTGGAGAGGAATTATGATGAATAAGTCTTCGCGTTTGAAGACTCGAAGAGATAAGGGAATTTCTCAGACGTCTGCTTGATTCCCTGCAAGCCTACAGTTCCGAAGCTGAAATCCAGTGATATTCACAAGAGAACAAGCTTAGGGCTTGTTCTCTTCTACAGACAGGTTTATATAGACAGTATGTCCTATATCAAATAGTAGACATGAAGTAGCAGTGAGGCGATCGAGACTGGAACATGCTGGAAGGTGGTGGTACATGCAAGGCTAATGAGTCATGAGAATGCGCGGGAGTTGTGAGGTCTGTCCGGGTAGGCTTATCCGGTTGCTGGTCCAGTCCAAAGAGCTGGTACTTGTGACACGGCCAGTGAGCAATGCACTAATTCTATGATGGCAACCCAGTCATTTCCTTTCTTCTGGACAGCTCTGTTTGGAGGAGGGAGATAGGGAAGGAAACATGTGGAGACTGACAGACATCTCACCTGCACAGCTGCTCATCCTCTGCAGCCCTCCACTTCCCTCCTTTAGCAAGGGGATCACATGCATGCTGAATGTGGTAAAAGATGGACTTGACCCCCCTCTTGGTCATGGCACAAGCTAAAGCACACATATAACACATATATCAGCATTACTTGAGTATAAACCACCTGATGTGGCTCCAAAACCCATTGGTAGGCTGGGAAGAGTATATGAGATCATTCAACTGCTCATCATCCAGGTCATTTTCCTAAACAGCAGTGCATTGGCAAAACAAATAATAATTCCAATGCATTGCACACCTTCTTGTATGTCCCTAATGTGGCATGAATTTGTCCTACCTCCTCTCTGGTGAACAGAATCTTATGACATGATATGCCTGAGCAAGTTGAAAATCATGTCTGAGGCTAGAAACTTCAAATGCTCACTTACCAGTGCCCCTGAATTACTTGACACTCATCCATTGTGTTGCTAGGAACTTGGGTATATCCTCTGGAGATACTGTACAGTACAATGCTGATTCATATGCTATATTTCCTGGAGGACATTAGTGAATGTGGAGGGACATACTTTGTTCCAACATAGGCAATTGAGTATAACCAGGGTGGAATGAAAAAAGGGGAAACATTTGTTCATGGGTGGTGAGTTAAGTATCTGTCTTCTATACAGCCACTATGAGCCAGAGTCATGGGCTAAAGTGGCCACAGAAAGGAATTATTGCAGCAGTCCTGAAACTAATATAATAAGATTATTTCAGTGTCTCACACTTGGAGCATGAACACTGAGGATCCAAGGCAAACTATCTGAGTGTACAAGTAAGGCTGGTATGAGGTATGCACATGCACATGTACACACTGGTAACTGCATTTCAGCTATGGACAGTTGTTAAGATCTGCTTGATCTTATTACCAACTCTTAGTGAAAGAGTTGCTTGATATAGTTCAAGAACTAGACTTCAAATCATTTGATATTATCTCAAGAAGAGTAGGTGTAAGAGATAAGAAGGGCCTCTTTCACTTAAAGTGATGACTTTGGTTAGAGAGTTTGACAAGATAGTTATCTTGGTGTAAAAGAGTAAGTCGAGCATAAGGCTTGACTCCTGGTACACCTGAGTATTTATACAATATCTTGGAAATGGCTGATCCAATTTCTATGAAACCCAAGGTGCACATAACTGAGACCCAGTAGTATACAAAAATGTAGAGCACAATTCAAGAGTATCAGAAATGACTCATGCATGAGTCATGCTTTCCTAGTATCCATCATCAAACAGTAAGCAAATGAGTAAGCAATCAGTAAGTGAGTCAGTAAGCAATCAGTAAGCAAGCCAGTAAGCAACAGTAAGCAGGAATGAGTAATAAAGCATAGGTAAGCAAGCAGACAGGAATGCAAACTGAGTCCTAACAACAGTGTTCTTTAATGACAGGTAAAGTAAATGTCCATATAAGTGAATCAAGTCCCTTTCCATTCACTAGGTGAAGCCTCAGCATGCATGTGCATACAGGCAGGCACAGCTTTGACACATCATATGGTCTGTGCACAAGTGCACAATGGTGGTAAGGATGAGAAATGATAACTAGGGGTAATGAGTCACAGTGACAATGAGAGGAATGGGGAAATATAGAACATATTAGTTGGGTTTGCAGTCAATGTAGATAATGTTCTGCTCAGCAGGGCCTTGAGGTGAGGTGATGGTCTGGAGGTGTGCACATTTATGTTGCTGGGATGAGCTTGATGCTGAGGTGGGAGCAGGGTCCATAGCCTCATGCAGCTGGTCAAGATCCTGCTGCACACCTTGGAGTTCCCTCAACACATCATTTAACTCCTGGCAGAGAGTGGTGAGCTCTTTGAGAGCTTCATTGCACTCCTCTCTGAGGTGATCAATCTGTTGCTGGAAAGGCTGAGCCTCCATGCAGACATGGGCTTCCTATGCATGGGCCATTGACCCATTGTCCTTAGGATTGTCAAGGTGGAGCTGCAAATAGAGCTGCATGTTGCAGCATGTATAACAATGTCAGCTGTCATGAACCATTCTCTGGAGAGGGCCCTTGAAGGACCCTTCCTTATAGGAGGAAACCCAGCCTCTATCGTGTCACCCTGTTCACACGAGCAAAAGGGGTGAGTAGAGGTGTCCACAATATCATGCACGCATTGTTGCGTGAGCGATTCTCAGCACAATTGACATACAGCAAGCCCCACTTAAAGGCAACCCTTCTAACAACAAAGGACAGTATTAGGGCCTTCCTAAGGACCCTTTGGAACGACTCTAGGAACTCTACAATAGGCACTAACCTAGTATCAAAGGCCCTACAAATGCGTTATTAGATCAACTCTAATAACTATAGAACGAACTATAAGGCAATACTAAGGACCTTAATAGAAGTATTAGGGTCGACTCTAAGGACCCTAATAGAACTATATAAGGGCCTTATAAGATAACACTATTCCCTAACCAAACTACAAGTCCTCAAATGACCGGCCCTAAACTAACTAACAGAAAATGAATCAGGTGCTCGCACGTGCACTAAAACAGTGAACATGTGGACAATGAAAGCTCTTACTCATCAAGAGAAGCCTTCTTACTCAGCAGCTTACTGAGCATGACTGAGCATGCTCAGTAAGCGCACTCTGACTTCTTACTCATCACTCTATTGTGCTTGATAACAAGGTTATGACTTGTTCCCTATTTAGCAGTTCTCTTGTAGTATATAAGCGCTCAATAAAGTAGTGGACAGTCCTCAGACTGTCCATTTGTTTAAGGCACTCTCTATTCCTGGGATACTCCTTTAAGGACCGTCCCCTTGTGACTATCCTGGCCTCCTCTCTGTGTGATTGTTCAACTCTCACAGTGACAGTACCTCTCTGGTATCTGTTACTACTCTGGACTCTACTCCTTGCCCACACCGTCTTGGACATCTACCGACTCATCTCTGAGCTTACCCTTTGCTCTTGAACTGGATAGTTCAACAGTGAGTCTTGACATCTGGACAGTCTCTCACAACCCACGCTGACCAGTCGGCTCATCAAGTGTCTGACAATATCCTGACCACTGGTTCTCTGGAGCCTCGCACTCCTGACATCCAACTACTTTCCCTTCCCCAATCTCTCCCACTTGTTCCAACCCTATCTCTGCCACCTGGACTTCCCCCCATTGCAGTTCATCCCCTTCCAGGGACTTACGTAGAGGACAACCCTCTCAACGATCAAGAAAACATTCCCCTGGTCCCATCAGGTTTCTTTAATCCTCCGGACTGCGCGGAGTACGCCTTCCATCCCCACCAGTTTCAGGTTTATTGTGTCCGACACAACAAAGTAGAACACTGGCGCCCTTTGGAGGAAGCAGGACGATGCGACGCCCTTTCCACCATCCCTACTATAGGTCACTTGCTCCAGCGACCATCCACCGACATCTTTGTTTCCCCATTCCAGGCCAAAATGGCCCACACTTTTGCGGGTACTGCCTACCAACCATGACCTCGTCAAGCAATTTAACTTGGCAAGCTTTGAGGTGTGTAGTTCTGTGGGGATACACCCTCCGGACATAGACTTTCCCTTCGGTTGCCTCCACTACTTGTTTAATTCCTCCATATATCGCCATTTGGAGACACTACCCCCCATTTATCGATTTGTGTACCAAGGATCTTTTATCCTCACTTCCATCCACAACTTCCTTGACGGCAGAGTTTATTACTCATATGCTTACTTAAAGATAGCTGAGGGAGGATATATATCATTTGAGAACAGCTTCTCGAACTCCTTAGACAACCTCCGCATCTACCCCGCCTTGTCTCGCTTTTGCTTCCTCCCCCGTCTCCCTCTGAACCCTCTGGTTACTTTGGATCCTCTTCGCCCAAGTGTTATCAACATAGCTACCTAGTGCACAGTTCTTGAAAGTAAGAACTACCCTTGTAACACTAGACCAAAGAAATCAAAGCTTTTCTGCAGTGCCTCCGAGATTCACAATTTCCCCCAATCCAAGCACTGATTCTGAGTACAACTCAGAAGACGACGCAATCCTCCATCAGCACGAGCTCATCAGTAACTGCCTTCCCATCCTTTGGGAAATTTACTTTCCCCCAATTTCCATTGTCAACATCTACGACCGGCAACAAATTGAAATCTGGTCTCACAATGCCTACGTCCTCTGAGACTTAGTAGGCCTTCTTCCATTTGGACAAGTCCTCAACCAAGTACAATACGAGTTGTTCGTCGACACTCTTAGTCACCTCGTTGAACCTGCTCACCGCCAACTCTTGTTTTGGTACCTCTCCAACTCTAGAAACTTTGATGGAGAGCCAACTGGTATCCTCACCCTCACAGACAGCAACGAAAAGCTGTGGACTGAAGTTATCACCTCAACATTATGCTCTCGTCCAAGAACTACTGGAGGGGCAAGCCTCATATTATCTATCCCTCTTCACCCTCATGCACGAGCACATCTCAGTGCAGTATAATTATCTCCGCCTGAACAGATCTACACAAGGAGGACCTGCAACCCTCCAGTTGGCGTATGTAGAAGGCAGAAGATACATTTACAACTGGAGAGAAGCTACCTGGACCCACGGCATCATCGACGCCCCCCAGAACCTCGTGGACCCTGCAGGGCTTTATTCTCCACCGCCAGCAGTTTACACTGGTCCCCCTGTCCCCAAAGAACTCTCCACCATCAGCCGACCTATCACCCTTGTAGTGAGACGAACCCCGACCAGCAGCATCTGCACTCATTGGTCCCCTACACCAACTTGCCCCACCGTCTGCCTCTGTCTCAGGGAGGTGTGCAACTGTGGCTTCCAACCCAACACACCCCCCACGCCACCAGGAATAACCCTGTGGACCCTGGGAGATAGACACCTCCCGCATCAACCACTCTGGCGCCCTCTCACAGATGAAGAGGCCGCCACTCTGCTTCTGCAGTTTCAAGCTCCCGAGTAGACCGCCCATTACCATTGACTCCACCTGTTATCCCAGTCCCACTTCCTCATACTCATGGTTGATTAACCCCTTTTGCTACTCCGTTAGTAGAACATTCAAGTAGTAACGAGTCCCCCCCAGGATCCATAGTTGGTTTACGGTGCTACTTTCCAGAATTAGCATACTTAGGATCAGTTCTACCCCATAGAACACATAGGGAGTTACTAGACTTCAAAAATCATTGCAAGGAACTGTGGCATGCACGGACACAAGCCTTTGTTCGCATAGATCACCCCATAGAGGAGATCGGTCAATTCCCTCCGCACCCTTTAGACTTTGAAGGCTTTCTCTGGAAAGGCCATGTGGCCATAACATACTCTGGCATCACCGAAGAATATTTCCACATTGCCCAAAACCTTCAAATCTGACAAAGGGGCATCCCCACATTACTCCCAGCCTACGCTGTCACATACCCCTGGGACGCAACTCACTGGACCACCATCCCTCTATAGGATCCCAGTAGCCACCTACGCAGAAGTAGTGAAAGGCGAAGGCCTTTACAGACCACACGATCACAGGAGACGCATCTTTCATCTCACAAGAAAGGATCAACATCTTTTTCAACTCCCGTTCTATTGCAAAGATCCCTACTGCTACTGGCACAAAGATTGGCATTACACTCGCGTCTGGCACAAGTCTTGGGACTCATAGCCCACCATTCGGCCAGCAACATACACAGAGGTTGTAAAGGGGGAGAACCTTTACAAACCCATACACTTCATTGGGCGTATCTATTATCATACCCAGAAGAACACCGCCACTCTCTAGAACACCCCTACTTCTGTAAGGACCCACATTGCCCGTGGCACCAAGGTTGGCATCGTTAGTGAATGAGCCAAAGTCCGGAAGAAGAGACTTCTTGAAGACCCCTTACAGAAAGTGAACCGCTACAAATTCCTATCTTCTTCCGCAACGTCAACTATAACATCACTGGAGAATACTATAGCGGCTACTGTAGAAACCGATCGGTCACCCAGTATGATACCCTTTACGACCCTTGGACCTTAGACGCAAGAAAAGACTGGGACGAGGAGGACGTTGAACTTACTACAGAGACTCTTCAAACTCTCATCCCAGAAGTCGCCTCCTTCACAATTTTGACCTCCCTCACTGGAACTGCAACATTCCAAGGTTGAACAGTTCACTGGAGTAGGAATTTAGAGCTATTTACATATCGAAACCACAAGCCAGTCGATTTCTCAATCGTTCAGGAAGAAGCAGAACAAGCGGAAGTCACCCACACCCTCGAA
>JAGFNK010001300.1:0-11248 GCA_025769875.1 Russula earlei
TGGGGATTTATGTCAACGAAGGTCCGATGACGCCCCTTCCGGACTCACTCTTGGGGCAGATCAGCCCCACTTCTGCGACAACTTGTGTTGGACAATTGTCCGTTCCCAGGAATGCCAAAGCTACTCTTGTAGAACACAGGTCCCGTTATACCCCACAACCATCTGTTGACATTTCTTCCAAGCGAACACTCATTGTTACGTCTCTTGGAGGCACGCGGTTCTTGAGTCACTTACACACAAGGACACTGTATCGAATCTGAGCTAACTCTGTGGACCGTCTAGTGGAGTCCCTGGAAGCTTGTTATACTTCCAAAAGCCAAGCTCGCTCAATCGATCTGGGGAACGAACGTTTGAATACAGTTGGTGTGACGCTGTGCGTGTAGTCGTTTACACAGGGCCACTCAATTAACTTGTCTTCCCTCAGACGATACTCACAGGCGGCATCGCCACCACGGACACGACCGCGCAACTAAAAGGAAAGGAAAGGGCGGCGAAAAGAGCTCAGACGCGGGAAGTGACGTTACATCTTCGACGCGGCTACCTGCAGCGCCCGCCGCTACAATAATCGACCGGACATCTGGGTCATACCGACTCGGAAAGCTGGATTCGGTGTTTCTTCATCCCGATTTGAAAGCCATGATGATGCGGTGTCACGTCGTACCGATGCCGTGAAGGAAAGGAGGAAGACTGAGGAGGACCGCAATCTACATGACCGCTCCCAAGTCTCTTGACACAATCAATATGCGAGAACGTTGTGCAAACCGCCAGCCAACCGGATTTGTATCGCGTGTTTGAGAGCCTGAGGTGTTGATCGAGGTGTCCGTGTGTTGCACGTCTTCCCTACTCCACTCATGACTATAGTTATATTCAACTTACATCGAACATGCCCAGGAATGAAGCGAGCTGTCCGTGGTCAATGTGTGAAATACAATACGGAGCCAACATGAAGGTGTCACAAGGGTTGAGCACCGCGCTCGTACCTGATGGCCTTTGCTTAGAACGCCATGTATAAACTGATACCTGTGATATACCCTATCAACTCACTCTGAATAACCTCGGCTGTCCAGGCCAACCTCATGTGGAGGACCTGCCGGTGACAGCGTGCTCATGCCCAAATATCTCAATCGACTCTAGGTTCGAGATGAGCTGGTAGAGACGAGACAGATAATTTCGCAGAACGGAAGGTGCAGATGAGATGGCAAAAAGGGAGCAGGAATATAACGCACCTACGTCGCGAAGCGCGCGGCATGACGTCCCTCGGTTCGTGCGTCCTGGCATGACTGGCGTGCGTCCGTGGCCGGCGTTGTTGATTGGCGAATCAGCTTCATGCAGATGACTACTACTGCTCTCATCTCGTAGATGTGACGATGGCACACTACTAGCGCTGGCGCGGCAAGGTGGCGTACCGAGCAGCGTAGAGATCACGGCCTGGATCGGAGGACAGCTGGGAATTGGCCGCGGGGAGTGAATGAGGTGCACTGCAACGGGACTTGTTGCATGTTGGAAACGGGAATTCGGTCGACGCGGGCTCGGGCGCGCAGAAGACGAGATGTCACTACACGGATGCGTGGATGCCAGTCACGGTGGACGAGCGGGAATGGCTCCGAGCTCGTCGGATGAGCTTCGATCACAAGGCCGACTGCCGTAGGCTGTACAGTGTGGGCAACGGGCACACATGAAGGTGCTGGGCTGGAGTCTTGGATCCTCCTAGCATTAAGGATGAGTGTTGGAGTTTATCGGAATCCAACGCCTCGGAAGAATCAGGAGCCGAACAACTGGTCGTTTAGAAAGACATCACTTTACGTCTGCGATGGGAATGAATCAGTCGGGGGAAAAAAAGCTAGGAGTGGAGTGTAGGGAGGGGATTATATAAGACGACACGAGATGGCGCAGTGGTGTGGCTGCAACGTGCACCGCACCTTACTTTACGCTACATCCTCTCACTTTCTGTACGTCGACTCCTTTGTCACCCATCCCTCAAACAACTACTGATTGTGCACAGTGTCCATGACGACCACTGACCAAGACGGGGTGACAATCAACACGCTCCCCGATAATGTCCTCGTGGACATATTCATATTTTATTTCAACACGGAAGGGGACCAGCTCTTAGAAACACTGCTCCGTGTGTGTCAAAGATGGCGAGCTTTGGTGTTGGCGTCGCCACGTCAGCTTGAACTGGAAAGTGTGTACACAGGAACAGAACCGGTCTCAGAGTTCGCGAGGGACATCAGGCCAACCTGGCCGGTGGGGATACGTCCCACAGATTATTCATCCTCGATCTGTCGAAACATAACGGCTTTCCTCAACTCGAAGCACCTCCATCTCATACACGCAATATTTTTGTGGTCCATTACAGCTTCAGATTTGAAGAAATTGGTAGCAGCGATGGAGAAACCATTCCCGGAGCTGAAATATCTGGGGATTTATGTCAACGAAGGTCCGATGACGCCCCTTCCGGACTCACTCTTAGGCAGATCAGCCCCACTTCTGCGACAACTTGTGTTGAACAATTGTCCGTTTCCAGGAATGCCAAAGCTACTCTTGTCAGCCACTCACCTTTGCCAACTTGACCTTCGGGATATTCCCCATTCCGGTTACTTTTCGCCTCAGGATCTGGGCGCCGCCTTGTCGGTCATGTCCAGACTTGAATTCCTTCGCGTTGAATTCGAATCCCCTCGATATCCTGAAAGTCGACATCCACTTTCGCTCACACGCTCTGTCCTCCCATCTCTCACCAAACTTGTGTTCGAAGGCGCTCACCAGTATTTGGAGGACTTACTGGCCCAAATCGAGGCTCCACTTCTCAGCCAACTCAAGATAGTGTTCTCTGAGGACCCCCACTTTGTCGTCCCACAACTTCACGAGTTGATCAGTCATGCAGAAGCGTTCAAGAAATGCCACAGAGCAATTGTGCACACTTCCGATCATGGAATCCGCTTCTCGGCTTTCAGAGAACTTTATTCTCCAGAGCTCTCCTTAATTGGGCATGGAGAGTTGGATCAGCTGCTTTCATCATTTGCCCGACTCTTCAACTCATCCTTGTCCTTCCTCTCCACTTTGGAGCAGCTCGACTTCTTGGATATTTCTACCCAAACTTCCAAAAATGGCATAGAAATTACTCAATGGCTGGAACTCCTAGAACCGTTCACTTCTGTAACGGATTTGCGCCTGCAACACCAAATTGCGTCCCATGTCTGCCGGGCGCTGGAGGAGCTCGCCGAAGAAAGAGTAAAACAAGTCCTACCAGCACTACAGAAAATCTTTTTGATCGGCGTCGGGGAGTCTGTTCCGAAATATTTGCAAGGATTCGTCGCGGCGCGACAGCTCTTTGGTTGCCCCCGTCGCTGTCTGCCCCTGGGATGACTACAGAAAAACAGCTAGTAACGTCTACTACCTTCTGTGCGATTGTCATTATTTGACTCCAAGCACCCTAGGAATGCACCATATGTGGAGTCTCCCATCTGACTAGAATTGTATGGTACATTGAACGCAACGCAGGTCACGGCCCCCGATATACGGAACAATCATGTGTTGAGGAAGCGCGCACTCACGCTGAGGCCTCTCGTTTCAGTCCGTCGTCGGCAGCGACATAGTGCCATTGGACTGCGAGTGCGAGTGCACGGCCTCGCAGTGTTCGCTGCCGACTTGGTAACCACCATGGAATCACTCAGATACGTGCATATTCATCATCACCCCTTTTCATCTCTCGATCACTAGGCGAGCCTGTTCCCTTTCAGTCAATTGTCACACTTCTCCCTGTACTCTTTGTATATAAGCACCTCATACTCTCTCAAACAACAGTGTCGTCATTGTCCCCCTTTCATTCGGCTGAGAAATCCCGTGTGAAGCACGGTCTCTATCACCATCACCTCAAACTTCTCTTCTCTCACCCTTCGAGTCATCGCTTCCACGATCCACGTCTCGCTGGGGTTCGCTGTCTTCTACTCTTTGGGTCAAGCCAGTTCCACGAACTCACCCGCGCGTCCCCGGACAGGCTGCACCATTGGCCTGCGTCTTGTTGGGTGCGGGAAACTTTGGCATTAGTTTTGTCGACGATCGGCTTCAAAATTGCTCTTGACTTGTTAATGTTGGGCAGTAACACTTCCGGTCCTCCTCGATCGGACAATCTGAGAGTTTTCACTGGTGCAGATGTTGTGTGCCTTTGGAAGTGCCCGGCTGTGGCCAATGCGATGGCGCCAACTGGACCACAACTGAGACATGACCGTACGAGTCGGGGGCCATGACGGCTGGCCCAAAGCCGTGTGTCACGGTTGCGCCGTTCAACCGTCGCCGTTCAAATGCCAAATCGTCGCTGAGGGCGCTTGTGTCCGCAATGTCGAGCTCAACGATATCGTCACTGATGGCGCACTTGGGTATGCTCACAACGACGGGTCCTCGTGGTGGAAAGGCACCAGCGCACGGGCTGCGGGAAGGACGAGGCACGGCCGTAACAGGAGCGGGGGTGGTCGTCGCTACACATTGGGGCGCGTTCGGAATGAGCAGGTACACAGAGATTGAAGGAACGTACGCGGTAGACTCTACGTTGACTGATCCTTCATAAGGCAACGGAGGAAAGTTATACTCCAAGGGGGAGTCCATCCTGCGTGGAAGTCAGAACGGCAAATGGAACATATGATAGGGAACGCACATCTTCATGCCTTTATCTTCGTTGACGTATAACTCCTCTGGGTTTACGACCACGGTTCTATGTAGCAGTCAGGATCTGGACTTCAAAGGAGGGGAAGAGACGTACAGATCGCTCCTCAACGTGCAATTCGAAGCATGGAGCCTGCCAGTGGGCCGCTCTGAATTCTCTCCATCTTTGACGCATATACTAACGTGGATAGCCCTGTCGGTAAGTACGGTGAATCTTAGCAGCGATGAGAGACATACGTGTCCAACTCGAATTGTGAGCCGGCCTTCGAAGCGATTTCCTCGTCGACGGTTCTAAAGAGCAGCCAGATTGGTCAAAGTCGACACAAGTTTGTTGCAGACGTACCCATGACTAAACTTCAAAGACGCCGGCGCAGATCCCACATCTGCAGCTCTATTGCCACGTTTGATCGCCCTTCGATGCGCTCTTCGTTGTCTATAGTCTTTGAGGATGCCGCAAAGCTCGAAGATACGAATCCCCACGAGGTCAAGCACTCGACGAATGCATACTCTATGAAGAAGGGCCACTTCCACCCTCCATACGACGGGTACACACGGGGACCGTCGACGCAAGACCAGAGATGCAGGCCAGCCAAATTGTCCGATGTGAGAAGAAGTGGCCGTCCGCAGGTTCGATGGTCTGGCGAGTCCGACAAAATGTGATAGACGCAAAGGCGGCGAATATGCCGGCGCCAATCCAGAATGGAATGGCACAAATGCACAAAGCGGCCTGGAGGTTGAGGCGCAGTGGAGCCGAGATTATTCCGAGGCCAAAGAGAGCGAGCTGTATCGCTGTGGTGAAGTACAGAAGAATGTTCCAGACGCCCCAAGAGTTTCTGCTGCTAGAAAAGGTATACGCCCAGATCTTCGTGATATTCTGCAAAAACCGTCAGTCGTCCAGGGCATACATACTAACAAGTAGCAACGCATACCTCGGCGGTGACACCACAGAAAATGCAGATCAACTTCGACAACGTATGAAAAATCTCATCGTGTCAGAAATGAAGAAACACAATGAAGGTGGTGTGGGCAATGGTCGAAGCGACGAGAGAGGTGACCAGAACCTTTCTCACGTGTGGAGACTCTCTCCCGTGAGGAGTGGAAAGGATCTGAAGGCAACGAGCGTTGTGGTAATCAAACCGTCGCGGTCGGCATGGGAAGTGATAGCGGAAAGGACGATAGCAGCGGCGTTGGCTAAGATAACGACTGGGATGGTCGAGAGGAATATTGCCCAACGAGCACGGGTGCGCAGCTCTCAGTAGTCCCAGAACTGCATCCCAGCTCGTCGTCTGGATTGGTGGAGGGAGACGAGCAGGGGTAGGGGAATCGTTGCGAGAGGCGACGTGGCCTAACATGGAATATACTTACATCAGAGCTTACTGCGATTGATGCCCGGTGCCGTTGCTCGGTAGCAATATCAGCCCATCTATATCACTGATAGCGTACGTCTTACTAAAGGGAGGCGAGCCAGGGATCTCTTTCTTTATGAATGAGATTGAACATTCGAGGGAATGGAGTGTCGGTTTCGGGCCGCCAGGGGCGCGTGCGGAGGAGCACGTTAGCGCAACACGGCGCGTCCCCGGGATTCTCTCTGCTGTTCTATTCAGATTCACTCCCCCGCATATCCATGACTCAATCGGACACGCCCACCAAAACCGGAGCAAGCGCATCAGCCAGACCGAAAGGCAAGGCCTTATTTCCGTCAAAGTCCGACATTCTCGGCGTCAGAAAACGGAAAAGCTTCAAGAGGTTGTCAGTCGGGAATCGTCGAAGGGAAGAAGATGGCACTTATTACCCTCGCTCACGATGTCAACTGCGATGCTACCTCTTCTTCGTGGAGGGTAGTTCCACACGATCACCTTAGCTACCCCCAGACGCTACATCTCAGTACGAGCTCTCGCAGGTACGTCGAGCGATCTTCACCCCTGAAGTACCAAAACAGGCCTTACCGTTATCACGTCTCCTCACCACTCGGCTTCATCTAGTCATCACGGCCTTGCGCCCCCGTTCCTCGACTATGATTGGTAGTCCCATCCAAGATTCGTGGAAAGGAAAAAAATCAAATCTCTCGAGTATGTCTTTTGCAATGTCCATGACACCACTAACCAATCGATTTTTGGCCGGGTAACAATCAACACGCTCCCCGATGACGTCCTCGTGGACATATTTTATTTCTATGTGCCAGTGAATGATCGGGGGCTAGAAACAAGTGGATGGCATACATTGGTCCATGTGTGCCAAAGATGGCGTCATATCGTGTTTGCATCTCCACGTTGCAATTTTTGTACACAGGAACAAGATCGATGTCTGAGATGCTGGACGTCTGGCCAGTCTTTCCAGTCGCGATGAGTTTCAGGACATATCAATCCTCGAACTGTGGAAACATAGCTGCTTCCCTCAAATCGAAGCACCACCATCGCATATGTAAATTTCACTTGGTCAGTGTTCCAACGTCATATTGGTAGGAAATATTGGCAGCAGCGATGCAGAAGCCATTGCCGCAGCTGACATCTCTGAAATTTTTGATGGAGGAAAATACGGCGATGTTCGTTCCGGATTCGTTCCTAAGTGGATTGCGATGTCTCTCGTTGAGAATTTTTCCGTTTCCTGGAATCCTAAAACAGCCAACGGTTACTTTTCGACCCTGTCTTTGGTCGCCGCCCTGTCAGTCATGTATACGTTGTTGAATTCCAAACCCCTTGATCATGCCCCGATCCGGCAAGTCAACCTCCAACTCCACTCACATGCTCTGTTTTCCCTGCTCTCACTGGACTTATTTCCGCGGCGTTCACGAGTACTTGTCACGAACCGAGGCTCCCTTTCTCAATAGACGGACTCCCACTTTTGTTGTCCCACAACTTTATCAGTTGATCAGTCACAGAATCGTTTAAGACATGCCACAGAGCAATTGTAGGCCGCTCCGATTGTGGAATCCGATCGACGATTCTTAGAGGGACGGGTATCTTCCTTCCGAACTGCAGCGTATCTTTGAATAGGCAGCTTTCACCTCTGGTACAGCTCTGCGGCTCATCCTCTTCCCTCTTCTCCACTTTGGTACGGCTCGACGTCGAGGATTGAAATTAGCAATTGTATTGGAATGACAGGGACACCACTCGGTGGCTGAAACTCCTGGCCCGGTTCATTGCTGTGAAGGATCTGCGCCTATCCAATCGAGTTGCGCGACATGTCTGCCAAACGCTGGAGGAGCTCGCCGAAGAAAGAGCAACGGGGTTGTTACCCGCGCCACGAAGCACTCACTCGACGGACCTCCCGCCATGGGAATCTGTTCCGGAATTTACTGAGCGATTCGTCGCCACGCGACAACTCTCTGGTGACCCCATCGCCGTCATTACTTGACTTGTTACTGTTGTGCAGTACCGTTGCCAGTCCTCCTCCCCTTCCCCTTTGGACATTTCAGAGTTTTCGCTAGCGCAGATATTGTGTGCCTTTGGAAATGCCCGGCTGTGGCGAAGGCGACACCACCAACACATTACCATACTAGTAAGAGCTGGGGCACATGACCGCGGCTCGAATACCTCCAGGTACATCCATGATCATTCGATCTCCTCCAACCCCTTAGCGCCATCCTTCTTTGCAACCTTCGCGCCATTTTTCCTGTTCGGTCGTAGCCGTTCGAATGCATAGAATCAGTGTCGTTGACAGTGTTATGTCGGCAAAGTCACGCTCGAGGTGGTCATCATGGTCGTCTAATGCATGTGGGGATGGCTACAACGATGGTGGAAATGCACAAGAAGAGACACAGCTGCGAGCACCTGGCAACGCCGTGGCACTGGCAGGGAGGCCACCGCTACATTCGGAGCGGGTTCGGGATGGGATGGTAAAGATGAGACAGATAATTTGGATGGGACGGCAAAAAGGGAGCAGGAATGATCCACCTTCTCCGATGACGTGAATCCAGGTAGCGAAGCGCGCGGCATGACGTTCCTCAGTTCGTGCGTCCTGGCATGACTGGCGTGCGTCTGTGGCCGGCGTTGTTGATCGGCGAATCAGCGTCAGGCAGATGACTACTACTACTCCTATATCGTAGATGTGTGATGATAGCTTTCAAACAAGATCATTCCGTTCAACATCATAACAGATGGATCCCAAGGGTGGGGCAACCAAAAAGTGTTTCGGAAACCCTTTTTGGTCGGTCCACCTTTGGATTTGTCTGCCATGATGTCGAACGGAAGTTTACCTCAAAAGTTTCTAACGTACCGATCTCCTTGCCATACCGAGCAGCGTAGAGATCACGGCCTGGATCGGAAGACAGTTGGAAATTGGCCGCGGGGAGTGAATGAGGTGGTGCACTGCAACAAGAAGGACATGTTGCATGTTGGAGACGGGGATTCGGTCGACGTGGGCCCTGGCGCGGAAGACGAGGTGTCACTACACGGACGCGCTGTAGCGAACGCGAGGCACATGGACGGATGCGTGGATACTGACTGGTCAGGCCCGAGCTCACCGGATGTGCTTCAGTCACAAGGCCGACTGCCGTCTGTCGGGAACGAGAGAGCAGCAGAAATCGGAAAGAGCAAATGTACGCAAAGGATTACATAAGACGACAGATGCTTTGTTTTCGGACGCTACTTATCCTCACTGATTAGCTTTCTGTACGTCAACTCCTTTGTCACCCATCCCTCAAACAACTACTAATTGTGCACAGTATCCATGACGATCACTGACCAATCAATCTTAGATGGGGTAACAACCAACACGCTCCCCGATGATGTCCTCGTGAACATATTTTATTTCTATGTGAATGAAGGGGTAACACTGCTCCATGTGTGTCAACGATGGCGGTATCTCGTGTCGGCATCACCACGTTACCTGAACATGGAACAAGTGTACACAGGAACAGTACCGGTGTCAGAGATCGAGATGGACACCTGGCCAACCTTGCCGGTGGCAATACGTCACAGGGGATATTCATCCTCGATCTGTCGAAACATAACTGCTTTCCTCAATTCGGAGTACTGCCATCGCATATACGCAATATCGTTGTGGTCCATTCCCACTTCAGAATGAGAAACATTGGTGGCAGCAATACAGAAACCATTCCCGGAGCTGACAACTCTGGAGATTTCTGTATGTACGAGGACGCCCCTTCCGGATTCATTCTTAGGCAGATCAGCCCCACTTCTGCGACAACTTGTGTTGGACCATTGTCCGTTTCCAGGAATACCAAAGCTACTTTTGTCAGCCACTCACCTTTGCCATCTTGACCTTCGGGAAATTTACTTTTCGCCTCAGGATTTGGGCGCCGCCCTGTCGGTCATGTCCAGACTTGAATACCTCTGCGTTGAGTTCGAATCCCCTCGGTATCCTGAAAGTCGACATCCACTTTCGCTCACACGCTCTGTCCTCTCATCTCTCACCAAACTTGTGTTCGAAGGCGCTCACCAATATTTGGAGGACTTACTGGCCCAAATCGAGGCTCCACTTCTCGGCCAACTCAAGATAAGGTTCTTTATGGACCCCCATTTTGTCGTCCCACAACTTCACGAGTTGATCAGTTATGCAGAATCGTTCAAGAAATGCCACGGAGCAACTTTGTACATTTCTGACCATGAAATTAACTTTAGGGCTTTCAGAGAAACTAGAGACACTCGGTCTCCGGAGCTCTTCTTAAATATTAGGGGTGGAGAATTGGCTCAGCGGCTTTCATCATTTGCCCAAGTTTTCAACTCATCCTTGTCTCTCCTCTCCACTTTAGAGCAGCTCAACTTCTTGGATGATTCTACCCAATGTTCCAAAAATGGCATAGAAACTACTCAATGGCTGCAAGTCCTAGCTCCGTTCACTTCTGTAACGGATTTGTGCCTAGACTATCGACTTAAGCCCCATATCTGCCGGGTGCTGGAAGAGCTCATCGAAGAAAGAGTAAAAGAAGTCCTACCAGCACTCCAGAACATTTTTTGTCCGGCTTCGAGCCATTGAAATCTGTTCCTGAATTCATTCAAGGATTCGTCGCAGCGCGACAACTCATTGGCCACCCTGTGGCTGTCTGTTCTGGGACAGCCAGGTTATTCATAGCTAGTAACGTCCACTGCCTTCTGTGCGATTGTCATTATTTGACTCTAAGCACCCTAGATTCGCTTCACTTTAGTCTCCCACTTCTCTAAAGTTGTATGGTGCCTGGAACGCAATGCAGAAACAGAACAGCCATGTATTGAGGAATCTTCCAACCGCGCACTCACCTCCCATGCAAACCCGTTTCGGTCCGTCGTTAACAATATGGTGCCATTGCACTGTGAGTGCGAGTCTAAGATCTCGACGATCGCATTGCTCGCTGCCGATTTGGTATCACTCAGATACGTACATATTCATCATCACCCCTTTTCATCTCTCTACCACTTATAGGTCATCACGTCCACCGACCCTGTTCCCTTTCATCACGTCAATTATCACGCTTCTTCCTGTACTTCTCTTTGTGTATGAGGACCTCAGGTTCTCTCTCATACAACAATGTCGTTCTTGTCCCCCTTTCACTCGGCTGAGAATACCCGTGTGAAGAACAGCCTCTATAACATCGCTCCAAACTTCTCTTCTCTCACCCTTCAAGCCATCACTTCCTCAATCCACGTCTCGT
>JAGFNK010001301.1:0-11217 GCA_025769875.1 Russula earlei
CGTGTACAAGCACCTTTTTGATGTGCAGAAAGACAAGGTCGCATACTGTATCAGGTCGGGTAGTTGGCCACCTAAACCAATGCAATGCCTTATGGGAGCTGAGAACATATTTTGAATGTTTTGAGGGATTAGAAGGGTGGACAAATATCTTAGGATGATGCTATAAGACAGCCATAATTTTAGAGTGCGTTGTTGTCATGCTATGAATATTTTTGCGAGGCGACTGCCAATCGACGATCTTGGCCACCCGTGGGAATCCTTGCCGTTGACTCCTACCCCCTACTCCAGAATGCTAATTTCTTTTTTTCTAAATGTTCTAGTGCATCGATTTGCTTCAAACTTTGGGAGCATATCAATATGTAAGTAATCTTACAATATTTCAAGTATTTGTGGTATCTGATGGTTTTACACGTCTAGGATTTCGACGTCTCTGCCGTCCTGCCTGGGTCTCAATCTCACCGCATCACCCGCCTTCGCTATTGCCACCTCAGTCTTGCCCACCTCCGTCGCTGCTCCGTCCGCCCCAGTGGCCCCAGCCTCAGCCTCAGTATCTGCCGTCGTACCAGTTCCGTTCACTGCCAACCCCGTCTTCGTCTCGTTAGCCGCCGCGCCCTCATCCGCCATAGCACCAGCATTGCCAGCTGTTGCCTCTACGTCTCCCGTCTCCAGCTCAGTCTCGTCTGCCGCCACAGTAGCCTCAGTCGTGCCAGCCACTGACTTCGCATCAGCCTCCGTCTTAGCCTCGCCCGCACTCGTCACTTCAGCCCAGTCCGCCGTATTGCCAGTATTGCCAGCCGCTGCCATCTCTGCCATGCCCTCAGCCCCAGTCGTCTCAGTCTCAGCCGCCACCACCACGCCCTCAGCCTCGTCCGTCGCCTCGTCCGCCGCCGTTCCGGGCCTAGTCCCAGCCACCGCTCTGTCCCCACCGTCTGCCGTCACCCCTGCGTCGCCCACTGCCGTCTCCCTTCCCGTTGCCGTGCCCTCCATTATCGCCTCCGCTCCATCCGTCTTTGTCGCCGCACCAGTTCCGTCCATCACTGCCTCCTTGGTCTCACCCTCAGTCTTCGTCTCAGCGCCCGCCGCATCAGTCTCAGTTTCGCGCGACCCAGCACCGCCGCACCGTCGCAACCTCTCACCACCAGCACCACCCCAGAAGACCAAGAAGGCCTTGGCCACGAACTTAGCCACGACGCGCCACAAAAGGAGCAGCAGCCGCCACCACGCCGCCGCCGCCGCCGCAGGAGAGGCAGCCACCGACGCTAACAGCACACCGCACCCCGCCTCCCACATCGCCTCCCCGTCTGTTCGTGCGCTCTTGCCCATGTCTGCTGCCAATGGAGACGACCCCGCCACCGCCACCGCAAGACGACAAATGCCACCCTCGTGCAAGCCGCCCCACGTATCCTCCTTCTCGAGTCCTCGCCTCCTACGCCTCTGTCTACGAACTCATGCTCGCCGCCTACACCTCCGCTCCTTGTCCACGCCCGCTGCTGCCGCCTGCAATGGAGACGACCACGCCGCCGCCGCCACAAGACAACACCACTGCCACGCAGCTGCCATCTCATCACCGCCGTCCTCGTCTCCATCGCCTCCATCTCCCATCGCCTTCGCCTCTTCCGTCGTCGCCATCGCCAATCGCCAATCGCCGCCCCCGCATCTTCCACAAGCAGCCGCGACCGCCACCTCAATTCAGATGCGAAAGGCTCAAAACACTCGCATTCAGACGCTTGACCGAGGATGGTCAAAGTTTCAAGCCCCCAGGAGTGTAAGGTAGCCATATGGCTGGCCACGGAATCATGTGTGGAAACGCAATACGACGTGATGCCTCCTCCTATCCTTTGCCACCTCCCTCTCGTTCCAGGCCGTCCACCGACCGCACACCACAAGCCACACCGCGTGCGACATCAAGACCTTGATCGCATCGCCCAGGCCATTCGCCACCGACCACACGCGCACGCCACGCCCCGCCTCACGCGACGCGCTTGCGTCTCAAGCCTTTCACGACCGCCTCGACTGTCTCAACCAGTCTCGATTCTCTTTCATGCCTTTCATCTTTAGTACCTCTCTCCTGTATATAAAAACACCCTAGCTACTCTGTAGTAGGAAGAGTTCAGAATAGGACCCCTCTTTGCAACCCACTCCTCTCTGTTGATACCCACCCTTGGATCAAGTCGTATGAACTCGGCGTGCCCCGGGTTGGCTCCCTACACTCCCTATCCCTTCATCATATTGCTCTTGCCCATTGTCGACTCCCCTTCATCCTGCTCTCACCCCTCCATCATTGTCTACGGACCATTGTCCTCGCCCCACCATGCGCCTATGCACGGACCCTGATGATGTGTCCTCCAACATCCAAACCGAGGGCTCGCTGCCCCCCTCGCCCCTCATCCGAACCGTGCCATCCCGCGCTCATGGACCCTTAGTTGGAGGAGTAGCATCCCCGTAGTTTGTAGTATTTAATGCCCAATAGCTACTGTCTCAAACAGAGGTGGACTTTTGCCTCCTGGTCCCACAGCAATTTCCAAAGGATGACATGCTGATATGGCATGTACAAGTGTCACCGAGCACATTGAGGTGTAAATAAATTCATTTAAAATATTCTGAAGGCTATGAGTGAGAGGTCAGGTCAGTCTGATGTCAAGTCCTGGTGGTGCTGGATGCACATTGTCATCTGAGCCCAGTGGGTGTTGCTGAATGCAGCCTGTCTGAAATGTGAAATGTGAAATGTTGTAGAAATGAATTGAGTAACATGGGCCAGAAAAGTGAAATCACAGTAGAAATTATGGCTGAGAAAGAGCAGATAGGGAAACGAAACACGAAACACGAAGTTTTGAAGGATTTGCGTCCGAAATGAATCACCTATGGTATGGCCACCACGTTCGGCCTTCCGGTGACCTTCCCAAATTGGTCATATTGCCGACTCAGCAGCAATCAGATGCCTCTAACTCATCAAGCAATCACTGCCAGTGTAAGAACTTTTGTTTGAGGCAACACTGGACATAGTTCTTACTGCCCAAATCAACTACACAGGCATTAATACTCTAGAAAGTTCAGAAAGTCCCCTGTGGCCAACTAGTCAGGGTGGCCAACTACCTGACCCCCTACAGTATATCAAAAGGCTTCAGTCCCAGGATAAAAATTCCGCACCTCGTCTGCAAAGGCCTTCCAACGAGGGCGGGTTTTACGCCAACGGCCACAGGTCCACGTCCAGTTGTTAGGATCACAGAAGCAAACAGTGTCAGTCCCGCCGACGGTTGTGGTGCGGACACGTGCCGCGTTCTATGTACTAATGAAAAATAAATAAATAAATTACATAAGTTGTATCGGCGTGATCCCTCTCCGCCAGCTCAACTTACCGACTTGCTCCCTCTGCTCCAAACCATGACTCACTTGCCAGTATTAGCATATCTGATGCACATGCACCCTGATCCACCCCACGGAACACGGGTGGTGGTGTCCGAGCATCCTGGATCAGACCTAGCGAGACATGTAAATGAAGGGATTGATCGTAAGTTTACGTGGGTGTTGATGATTTTGCAGAGATGGGATCGAAATTTCAGTACTGGAAGTATGTGGTGTCTCTTCCGGTTCACGCTTTGCTGCCACCAGAAACCATTTCCAAAGCCCTCACGTGGATTTACAACTGTATGTTATATGGCGTATCCCTAGTTGTTACCATTTCTTCATGCTGTGTCAGGTTGGCTGGCACCGTCGCCCCATCATTCTCAGCTGCCATTTAGTCAAGAAGAATGCCAGGAGTCATTAACGTAACTCCATTCTTTTTAGTCGTGAGGCCCACTACAGTGATATCTGGCGTTTTGACATACGTTCCATCCAGTCCCCAAAAAACGTCTGCTCAGACAAAGTTCTTTGTTCGCACATGTGCTGTATCTACAGTTCTTCTTAGAGTCAGTAAGATTTTAGCCCCCCTTCGAGCTACCCGTCTTATGGATCATCATTCAGTTCCATGGCGGCAGGTCGATGCTGGGACCGTGCGACCTTTCAAGGATTGCGGCAAAGCAGCAATAATCCTTCAGAGAGTATCTCGCTTCCGCATTCTGGGGAGGAGCTCACCAAATTTTTTTGTTTGTTCTGGTCTCTAATGTTTCCTGGAATGATCACATCATCATCAAAGTTTCAACACGGCAAATGGCGTACGCCGTGCTAGTGATCTTTTCCTTTTCATTAGGGTGCCTACTTGCTTGGTGTGCTGTTCGAAATATCTGGTCACACAATGCGATGATAAATAACGCTGACTCCGATTCCTCTGGCTGCTGTTATCCTCGGCTTCCGGGTGGTATCCATCACACTCCTTGGTATCACCCTTGTTTTAAGTGTTACTGATTTCTCTGACGGCCTTCATCTTTATCGTTTCAAAATTTACAGATACAAGACGTGTATTGACAAACTTATTATATACCATCACATAGAAGGACTGGTAGGTGCCATGGAAAGATGTGTTTATAGCCAGTCCGACTCTGACATATACATGATACAGGATCGTATGTCCGGCTCACGTGATTCTGCCGCTCAGGGGAATGTTCCTTATTTACCACAGGGACGTGTCGATTACCGATCGTGTCGACGTGGGAATGAATCCAAATGAAGTGCTGAGATTGAAACCTGACGGCTCGTAGAGACTACTAATCTCGAATCGCATCGCCTACCACTTATCGGTGTCCTCGTCTATTCCCACCCACCCTCGTTCTCCTCAATGTCTTCTTTTCCGGTCTCTGTGAAGGCTACGACTAGCAGCGACGCAGCTTCGTTCGCCTATCCATCCCAATCCTCCAATCCTGTAACCACCAAGCCTGGCCTCAATGTCGTTTTCCTTGACTGTCATACAGGCAGTCTCATCTCTTTCAAGACTTTTGACATTCTTTCCGACTCCTCCGCATGGGATGATTTCGCGTCCGCGATCGAGTCTGACACACCTTTCCCTAACACATATGTCTTGATTGCCACCCAGCAAGGCCGTGCTGGAGTCGTGTCGAATATTACCGACCGTGGACGCCGTGCGATCCATCTCTTGGGAGGATTCGCGTTCCAGAATGTTGATTGCGCAAAGATCACCGCCTGGGCCTTTGTCGGCCAGCATGGCGCAGGCATCGGTACCTCCCTCGATAGCTTTTCATTCGACGCACGCTCGGCAGAGCTTTCTTACATCGAGCTCACCGATATGCCGCCATCTTGTAGAACCCACCTCATTAGCGCTACTTCAAATGGCACTGGATATATCAGCGCACGGATTCTTTACGATAACGTGGAGTTTGTAGGATCCGGCTCTAATGGGCTGAACGTCGTCGTCATCGACCCGGCTTCGGCCACAGTGCAACAAGTTTCATCATTCGGCTCCTCTCCTTCAGACGCAAATGCGTTTGCTCAGCTCGTAGAATCCAAACCAGCAAATTGGATTTTCGCGGTAGCTTTTAAAGCATTCTCCCCCTCCCTTCTCTCTCCGCCCATCAAACGTGCGTTGGAAAGTATCGGCAGCAAAGTCGTGTCAGGCCCTGTCTCAAATGGAATGTCATGGGTGGTGATTGGATCACGCACTTTCGATGATACGGGGGTCAGTGAAGTATCATCCCAAGGGCCAAGCAGCCAAGCGAACTATTACTTCGATGCCGATGCAGAACGTGAAGGACAAGCTAGCTTCATACTGGAGTGCCGAGGTGCCTACAATGTTAGTCTCGATATCGTTGTTGATGGATGTGTCTTGGAGTCGTCCAAGGCTGGCCCAAACTACAACCTTCGCATCGCGGCCATATCCCCTTATACAGGGATTGTTTGTGGTCACCAAGCCTACGATGTCAGGGAACTGAGTGATCAAAAATCACTCACCGAATTCGTCGAACAGGTTCGGGTCTCTTAACTAGCATTATTAATCCATTGACATCCTTACAAGATCCCTCTCGGTTACTTGACGGCGATTGTCTATCAGCCACCTAATGGATTCACTTTTCCCGCTGCGCTTAGCAAGCTCCTTTCTCTCATGAGTCAATTACCAATCGAACTTGTTCTTCCCGGAACTATGTATGGGCTGCTTTACCGCAAGGGTTCTGGCCCGGCAAGGTCATTCTATCGAAACATCAGCCAGTCCGCAGACGGTTGGAGTGGTGCGGACACGTTTGCTCTAACGTGCCGCGTTTTCTTTACTCGTCGCCCTCCGATCTTACGGATCGAAGCATTTTCTGCTGGCTTTTTTGCGGGAAATCGTGCATATGTTACAATCGACATGCGCACTGTCGAGTTCAGCTGGGATAACCGCGGACTCAACGTCGTCGCGTTCAATGGATATGGGACGGTTGTGAACATCGCATCGTTCGATACTTGGGCTAATCAGACCGCAGCCGATCGTTTCGCTTCCTTGATCGAGGGACTGCCTGCGGGCACAGGAGTGGCCGTCGTCATAGTCGACGAAGGCACATATCGCCTAAATGATCGTGCAATTCAGGCCATAAAGTCACTTGGAGGCTCCAAGTTGGGCAGTGTAGCCTTTCGGGGCTCATACGCTTTGATTGGATGCAAAGGAAGGTCTGCAGGCTGCGTCGCGGAAGCCTTCAGTCCCTCTGGGTCATTTGGTGCTCTCGTGAAATCATACACTCCAGGCGCTGAGCCGGGCCCATCTAACAAAGGCAACTGGCTTTCCATCTCGACATACTCGAGCTCACATAATTATCACATCCTTCTTGATGGCGTCGAGATAACGCCAAATACAACATTTAAGCCAGGCATACAGCTCCTTGCGGTCGGCCAACAATATCCAGTGGTGGATGAGGTGTTGGACTCGGATGATAATGTCGAGGGACTGATCGAGGCCATGCGTGAACACGCACAAACGGTATATGCCATGTATATTCCTGGATCGTGCTCAGGTACACGAGCCGCTACTAGTCTTGGAAGCTTCCTTGGCTCCACGAAGATGAACGATCTTAACGGCAGAGGCAGGCTTGTAGTGGGTATACCGGGTGGCGGTTCAGGAAGTGCATTGGAACACATGTTTGTGAAGGAATTTATCTCGATCTCGTTCTGGACTGGGTCTATGCCTTGGAAACTGTCTGGCCCTCCTACTGCTTCAGGTGATATACGAGAACCTACCATCACCGTCTCGTCATCTAGGTCGGCGCAACCGCCGAAGGGATCCACTGAGGGGGGGTTCGATCCTTTTGTACTGCCCACCGCTCAACCTACTGCCGAAGGATTATCGGTCTCCCCCGTGTCAGATAAAGTTCTTGTATCACCTCCGTATTCGGTGTTCCCTTCCGCTCTTGCAAGGAAACCCTCCAAGCCAAATCCAGCAACATCGGTCGATCCCGGCCCCCCTGTCTCATCGCCAGAATCCCTCGGTCTTGGCGAGATGGAGCACACTGCAGACGATGCCCTGCCAAATTGGCAATCCGATGGTATTGAATGGCATGGACAGGATCAGCACCAGCTGCCAATTGAGATATTGTCCCACTTTGAGGAAGCATTTGTGGCTCCTATGATATTCCACCCTGATAAATACGTTTACAAGAGAACGTGTAGGAAACCCATGTCTGCTGGGTCCAACCTAGTGTCCACCGATCATACATTATCGACTCCAATGGCTACAGAGTCTCTTCCGATAAAGGTTGACAATGCAAACGGCCCTTGTATGACAACTGCAAAGAACTCTACACAATCTCGCCAGGAAGGTGTCGTTGCGCTCCCTGCCAGTAGCGGGTGTGTTTCTTGCAATCTTGAGATGATACACGTTTATGACATCACCTATAAGGGATGGGTCACATCCATTTGATAGTCAATTCGAGGCCGTGCAACCTGTCCTAGAAGCTCGTCCCGTGGGACAATTCGATATTCCAAACCTCCAGTGAGACAAGGTTTCCTGCTTTACGAGTACCACAATGACGGCGTTAACAGAGCAGCCTCAATTGGAACCAGTTCCAGCATCTTTTGGGATTGTGCAACAATCGATATTCCCCTCCCGAGCAGTGAGGTTGGATTCGCTATGTAAGTCGCTCCTCTACCAATGAAGCGCAACTCGTTCAATTGCGTACCTCAAGGCCTGTTCAAACAGCACCTTCAGACTGCAGTGCCACAGGGAAAGGTAATGGATATTTATCTGGCGAGTTCATGGGGGATGACACAAGTACAGAGTACGTGAATCAAGTCTTACGAGTGGTGTCTTTCTCATTATTACTAGCGAATCTCATGTATTTCTACACCCGCCTACAAGTTCCCTCGAAATTACGCCCAATTACGAACAAACCCGGCCTGCCCAATCAGACACCATCTTTGCCTCGCAAAATGAGGGTCCTGTTGGACCCGTGCCAATTACTCGGTTCCGAGCAAGCGTTGAGTGGCAAGAATATTTGTTACCAGATGGCACCCGCTACTTTTCGAATCCTACTCTCAACGTTGTAACGGATGTTGATCTGCGCGACATTGGAAAACTAAATGCAATCACAAGGTTTCTTAATGGACAAGATGCGGAGATTCTGAACCCACCAGAGTGGGAATTATGGCTCCGTAATGGGAATGAGTCAACGACAGAGACAGGATTTAGTCCACTTATGGCCTGGGTACACCACGGATCACGGATGGCGGTGTTCGCACGTCCTGCATTAGATCCAGGGAATCCTATAAGCAACAATGTTGATAGTAAGTTGCGGTGGATCACTCAGCTTATTCTCACATTGATCATTCTGTAGAGATAGAATCGGAATATCAATATTGGTCGTTCGTCATGTCCCATCCTGTTCATGTCATGCTGCCATCAGAATCTGTTCACGAAGCAATCAATGTCCTCACGTGGTTCTATACCAGTCTGTTTACTTGCTAATCTGTTTCTCCCGTTCATCCATCTTGTGCCAGACCGGCTGCAACAGTCACCACACCCTTCCGCGCCGCCGTTTAGTCAGGAGGAATGTCAAGAGTTGTTGACGCAACTTCGTTCTTCTAGCGGTGAGCCCTCTCACAGCGATCTGGCCTCTTGACATATGTCCTACCCAGATATGTCTACCCTAGCTGTTGTTCGCACACGGGTTGTATCTTCAGTACTTGTTCGCGTTGGTAGGTTTTGGTTCATCTTCGAGTCACATCTCGTCGTCTTATTTAGATTGTTTAGTTGCATGGAGACAGGGTAGACAAGGGGACGGCGCGACATTTCAAGATCCCAGGCAAAGTAACAATGACCCCTCAGCTGGGATTTCACCTCCCCTTACTAGGGGTGAGTTCATCATTTCTTTCGTTTGTTCTGGTCTCCTTAACTTTTCCTGGAACGATCACATCGTCAAAGTCTCAGCACGGGAGGTGGCCTATGTAGTACTAGTGGCATTGGGCTTTGTATTAGGGCGCCTGCTTGCTTGATCGTGGGTTAGGAGTGTGACCTGGTGATAATGCTGCCTCGGGGCGTCATTATCGTTAGTGCCCCACTGCTATTCATCAGATACAGATACCATGACACCGATGACATTTCAGGTGTTGCGGGTTCCCTCGCCACGTCTCTGCCTCTACTTAACGCACCTTCCCCTTTGCATGCCGCGATTATGTGTGCCGATGCCAACAAGGTTCTAGGCTAGCAATATTTCAACAGGCCACTAGTATTGGAGAAACTCAGAGATCGCTCGACCCATGCACTGCCACTACTGACAAGGAGCCACCATGTGCTTGTGGCACCAACACAACACATACATACGAATGCCCCTCGTAGTGCTGGCTGGGGACAACCCGTCCTATCGAGAGACGAAGACGAGGGGGGGGCGGAGGAGAGGGTGCGAACTCGAAAGAAGGGAGAAGGGGATAGGGGCAGCCCGAGTAAGGGATAGTAAGTGGTCTCGAGGAGCGGGGAACACGAACGTGCCAATGCATGCAACTCCAGTGCAAGCCAGGAACCATCCGAACACGACCGCAGGATGACGCGCGTACGCACGCAGAAGTTAAACCGCAACCACCACTGGCAGGTCTAGGAAAGGGCAGCGCGCCGTGAATGCCGAGGATCGCTCATTTCATGACCCAAGCACAATGAGACGCTGACGACACAATCAAAGGAGCGATGTTTTGCAAAGTAAGAAGGTTCCGTACTCAGGATGTACTCTAATGAAAAAAATAAAGTAGTTTACTCACTTATGATGTGCTCAACGTTGATGCGCTCTCAACGTGGTTCGCGAACTCGCTAAAGGGTCCTGCATGATCATTTGTTGCCTTCATCTCACGCTACCAAGGTAATCTGACCCACAGTTCAAAAGGCCCAACATTACAAGAGTTCCGCTACTTCAAGCTTTAGTGCTTCATTGTGCCCCCGACCGCCTCAAAGTGTGGGCTAAACCCTCGATCCGCTTCAAACACTGGGTTGGCTTTAGTTATATCCGATCCAGAAGCTGCGTCCGAATAGTTCCTGTGCTAGATATACCAAATGAGGGCATGGTCATTTGGATCCGGTTGCCTTCTGAATCCCAGGATTAAGTGCAGGGGAACCAGATCACCCGTGGAGCAGCAACGGATGCACTACCAGGATATTTTGGCCTCGGTGCTCGGGGTCTCCTGCCTCCTCGCATTGCATTGCATCGCCTCCTCTCGACGAGAAGGCGAAGCCAGTTGGGGACTGGCGGGAGTTGATATCATTGGCCCAATCTGCACCAACAAAACACCGTCAAAACATATACGGTCAGGCGAGGGCACTACCTCAAGCCCGAGCGGCGTAATCATCTCACAACACGCTACAAATCCCGGTCGTGGGTAACCCATCGACGGCCGAAGGCGCATTTTCCATGCAGAAATCCTTGTCCCTGGCATGAAGCATCACGTAGAGCAGCGTGGGAGTGCCACAGATGATCATACGCGCTCATGACGGCGGCACATCGCTCTCGTTCTCCTTATATTATGGCCACGGAATCTGTCTGAAGCGCATTGAGCGTTGAAATGTAGTGTACAGCCTGAGGCCATCAATGGCCAAGACAGAGGCGGCTAAATTGTGAGGCAGTGCCCCACCAGGCTCCGGCGTGCACGCCGCAATCTTGCATTGACGTCAAACTCGGACGGACGGCTACGTGGATGTGTAGAACGTCCGTCCGCGTGAGGCAGACCACTAAGGACCGTATGGGAAAGGCTGTTCATGAAGCACAAATCGCCGGAGCGAAGTTCCAGGTGGCGCGTCGTAAGCACGAGAAGTGGGGGAGGGTCACCCGAGAGCGCCAGTGTCACAAGTATGTCACCGTCACCGCATTGATCACCACGTGG
>JAGFNK010001302.1:0-11210 GCA_025769875.1 Russula earlei
GGTTGCTTTGCAGAGTCGCGGCAACCGCCATTGGATATATATAAGGCCATAATAGTATCCGTTCCTACACCGGCTGTTAGCGGGTTGAACACGCCACCCGTACTTACCCCATTGCCATAATAACTAAATGCCCCGGGCACATTGCCTGTTTCAGTGGCTTGTGTGATCTGCCTTGGGCTGGCCGTATAACAGATACCCGGTAAGGTTGTGAACTGTACCATAGGACTGGCGGTGATAGTGATAAACGTATCCTTTACACTCACACAGGATATACCGGAGTAAGCAAATACCCGCACCTGGAAGTTTTGTGTGGCCGGTTGCTGGAAATTAGTATACAGGTTGGCGTACACTTTATTGATGGCGGGTGTATCGTCTGTTAGTTTCTGGGAAGGCTTGTTAATATAATCCCAATAGATCTCCAATTTTGTGATAGACCCGAAATCAACAGACGACAAGTTGGTGAGGTGTACACTATCGTTGCTGCACAAAGGAGCGCCAGCAATCGTAAAAGCTGCCTGGGGAATAGACCCGTTTACCGTAAAGGGCTGACTAAGATAAGCGCGGCATCCTTTATTAGAGGTAACCGTATCTGTTATATAATAATTACCTGCGGCAGTAAATTGTACAGTTGGATTCTTTGTGATGGCGGTAACCGGCGTTGGCGACGGAGCGGTACCGGCAGAGGCAAAACTCCATGCATAACTGAATTGCCCTTGCGTGCCATCTGCAATAGAAGAAGTATCTGCAAACTGTACATTCCTGTCATTGATACATACTTCGGGTAATACAAATCCTACTGAGGGATAAGGTGATATGGTTAGCATTTTACCATACGATACAGTACAACCGGTATTGCTCACCACTTTTAGCGTTACGCTGTCTGTACCTGTTTGGGTATACGCATGCAGGCGGTTGGCTGCTGCAGTGAGCGTATCTTTTTTACCATCACCATAATCCCAGTACCAGTTTAGGATAGTACCCGATGCAATGGAAGTAGAATCGGTAAAGCTGAGAATAGAGCTGAGGCAGGTAGTATCCGATACTCCAAATTTGACTACCGGGGTGGCAGAAATGGCCAGTGGCCGGGTAGTATCTGCATAGCAACCAATATCATTGATGGCAATCAACTGAACCGTATAATTACCAGCGGTGGTGTATTTCTTTACAGGATTCTGTACGCTATCAATCGTATTATCTCCAAAGCTCCAGTGCCATTGGGTAAGGGTTCTGCCATTGGCATTGCTGGAATCGGTAAAATGAACAGAATCTGACAAACAGCCACTGGTTACCAAACCAAAGTTGGCAACGGGTGGCTCGTATACATTTATCGTATAGCTCTGCTGCTGGTCGCCACTACAACCATCGGAGGTAGGGTTGTTGGAGGTTACAGTTACTGTATAAGCGCCCGTTGCATTATAGGTATGGGTACCGGGTAGTTTATATACATAGATGGTTTTACCACTGTTGTTATCTATAAAACTGCTATCAGCTACCGGGTTATTGATGGGGCCGATGGCTGTATTGGGAGATAAGTGAGGGTCGTTCCCAAAATCCCAGGTGATGCTTAATGGCTGGTAAGGGTATTTTACCGCGAAAGAAAAAGGCGTACCTGTACAGGTTGCTGAAGAACTGGTAGTATTATAAGGATTTTGAATGAGCAGTCCCTGCGTGAGATCAATCACGTTGGTACCTGCATTGTATCCATAGCTTTCTACTTTTCCAAAACCATAGGCGATGGCAATAAAGTTAGAATCTGCTTTTAAGTTCTGTACAGGGTTGGATATGGTAATATTGGTTACATCTTCCTGTAAATAAGAATAGCTGGTTCCGGGAATAGGAATAAAAGAACCGGTTGGCGAATTACCATTGATCTTAAAACTAGGCGCTGCTACTGTTGGGATAATGATATTGAGGTAGCAATTGGTGATAGCGCTTTGACCGGGAGGTACCCAATTTTGGTGAGCGGAAAAAACAGTGATATTATTGATCGTCTGTTCTACGGGGTTGATCACCACCATTTCGGGATCGCCAATGGTTGCATTGTTTTGGCAGGATTCGGTAGTAAAATATTGTACTACAGAAGCTATTTTGTTGGCCTGTATATAAGTAGGATTACCCGTGGTATATTCATAAAACGAATTATTGACAAGACCAGTCAGGGTAGTAGTGATCCCATTCTCTGTTTTGGTAACAACCGTTGTGGGATCCAGGACAAATACGCGAACAATATCTGAAGTCCGGGTTTTGGCCGGCGCTGTTAAAAAGCTTTTGCCCCAGGCGCCCGTGGGAAATAATTGCTGGTAGAGGTTATCACCACTACTGGCATTGGTACAGCCAAAAGCGCTCCAATCAGTACTGGAAAACACGGCTATCTTTTTACAGCCGCTACCTGTTGAAACAGATTGTACCATGGTGCCCGAAATATCTGCATCCTGTTCAAATTGCACTTCGTATACATCACCCGGATTGGCCAGTGTGATGGTATAAGGGGTTAACTGGGTACGGGTAGAGTTGAAAAAACGGGCTGTGGGGGTGATCTGAACAGTGGTATTCGTATCCTTTGCTACTATGGTAATTGCCCCGTGCCCTTCCCCAAGGCCGGTGCCGATGCTTTTGTAACTGGGTACCATGTATTGTTTGCCCCAAACAGGCGTAGGCAATACGAGGGTAGCACCTGATCTTGATGAATGGATGATATGGGCGTATACCACTACCGGGTTATTGGCTGTTACATGGATGGCAGCCCCGATGGCAATACCATCTGTTTGGGTGAGGTACACCGAACCACTGGATGCACTACAGGTGGTACAGGAAGCATTCCCGATAAACTTCTCTGTAACATTGTTGGGCGTAACCGTAAAAGGGATGGTTTGGGAGCCTACCGTAATACTACCTGAGGCATTGGCATCGGAAGTTATATAAATACCCATTACTGATTGGGTACCATCTACGTGGGTGGGGTAAGTAATCCAAAAGTCAGTTCCTTTGTTGGAAAAGTCCTGAGCATATAATAATACGACCAAACAGCTACAGTAAACTGTAAGCAGGATTTTCTTCATTGTTGTAAGGGTAAAGGGTAATGGTGAGCGAATTTACGTAGTCACCCGGTCGTAAGATGCTTTTATATACGTAAATGTACTTAAAGAGGGATTAATTTATTTGCGGTTTATACCTTAAATTTTGATAATATTAGCAGTTTCGGGCCCTTCGCAGCACAAAATATCCAGCACGCTAAGATTGGGCTGGAAACCGGTCTCATTACCAAAAACCTGGTTATAAGTGATGGCAGCCTCCTGTTGCTGGAAGTTTTTGGGGAGCCACCTGTTTCGGTAATCGTGCACTTCGGGTGGATAATGCAGCTGGTAGCTTTCGGTAGCTGAAATATGAGCGGGTATTTTAAGGACTTTGACCAGCCAATGCAGGATCCCGGTATTCAGGTCGTTAAGGAAAACATACTCTTTTGTGAAGAACTGTTCTATGCCATCGCGGTAGAATTCAAAGAAGGGGGAACGGCCATAGCAGGAAAAAATGCTTCGCCAATGTTGCTGTTGCCAGCGTTCCCGGTTATCGATGCGGGTATCTTTTAGTAATTGCTTTTTATCGCGTCCGCCCTGCACCGGGATGGTGAGATGGATCAATCCATTACTGCCACCGATCACACAACGGTTGCGAAAACTCATCTTTTGGTAGTTTTCGCATTGTTCTATTTTCACATCCGTGTGCGTAAACAAAGCGCTGGTCCAATTAACACACCCAAAGTATTGATTTTCAATAACTAAAGTACTCATTGTTTAGAATCAGGGGAGGATGATTGTATATTGTCTTTTACCACTATTTGTCACTTGATCTATTGCTTTAATTAAACAAGTTACTATATTGCAACTCATTAATAATGAGTTGATTAAGATCAATTTAGCATCACTAAATACAATAGTGTACCCGTAAAGGGTATTTTTATTGATTTTACCAACTTATTTAGTTGAAAAAGCCGCCCTAAAGGTAGGTAAGTAAATGACAGTTTATTACAACCCCGTTTTAAAATCTTTTGCTTTTTGATTAGTAAGCCCACCATCGTACTGCGCTCCTTACCTACCCTTTGGCGTTCCTTACCACTCAAATTACCAAACACACTTAGCGGACACTAAGCAGAAACTTCTACTTTTGGATCCTAATTTCCCTGCATGAAAGACACCCACCTTCACCATGAGCCGCACCTGGAAAGCTCCGACCTGTTAAAAGATATTGTGATTGGCATGAGCGATGGATTAACCGTTCCTTTTGCCCTGGCCGCCGGAATGGTGGGAGCTGTTCACGGGGTAGCCATTGACCAGACCAAACTGATCATCCTGGCGGGCATCGCGGAAATATCCGCCGGCTCCATTGCCATGGGCCTGGGTGGCTACCTGGCCGGCAAAACCGAATCGGACCATTACAACAGCGAGGTAAAAAGGGAGTATTACGAAGTGGAAAATATGGCGGAGGAGGAGAAAAAGGAAGTGCGTCAATTTTTTGCGGACTGGGGACTTAGCGAGGAAATACAGGATAAAGCCACGGAGGAAATTATCAAAGACAAGGACCGTTGGGTTCGGTTCATGATGCAATATGAACTGGGCCTGAATGAACCAGACCCGAAGCGGGCTACCAAAAGCGCTTTTAATATCGGCATCAGTTATATTGTAGGTGGCCTGATACCATTGAGCCCCTACTTTTTTACTTCTACCGCATTAAATGGTTTGAGGGCTTCGGCTATCATTACCCTTATTTGCCTGTTTGTGTTTGGATTCTTTAAGAGCAGGCTTACCGGCATGAACCCCTGGACGGGCGGATTGAAGGTAATGCTGATCGGTGCAGCGGCAGCGGCTACTGCTTTTGGAATTGCCATGTGGGTGGATGGGAAATAGCTGACAGCGGACTCCTATCTTTGCCGGCATGAAAATTTTTAAATTCGGGGGGGCCAGCACCAATAGTATAGAGCGCATCCAACAGGTTGCAGCGATTGTAAACGAATACCATACAGAACCCTTAGTCATCATCATATCTGCCATTGGCAAAACCACCAATGCTCTGGAAAAAATAGCAGAAGCTTTTTATGCAGGTCATAAAGAGGAGGCACTGCAATTGTTCCATGTAGTAAAGCAACAACACCTTACCACTGCCAAATACCTGTTGGTTACACAGTATAATGCCTGTGTGGCGCAACTGAACGATTTCTTTACAGAGGTTGAGTGGTTATTGCATGATAAACCGGTGCGTGACTATGATTATTATTACGACCAGGTGGTTTGTTGCGGTGAGTTATTCAGCACCTGTATCATTAGCCATTACCTGAACGAAGTAGCCATTGCCAATGAGTGGCTGGATGTACGGGATATTCTCCGTACAGATGATACTTTCCGGAATGCGGGTATCGACTGGACTTATACCCAACAGGCGGTTGACCGGATGGAATGGACCGGGTGCTATATTACACAGGGCTTTATTGGCGCTACTGATGCCAATGAAAGCACTACCCTGGGCCGGGAAGGCAGCGATTATACCGCTGCTATCTTTGCCAGCCTGCTGAATGCAGAAAGCGTTACCATTTGGAAAGATGTGGAAGGGGTGATGAATGCTGACCCGCGGCAATTCCCCGAGGCACAACTGATCAGCGAGCTGAGCTTTGATGAGGTGATAGAAATGTCGTACTACGGTGCGCAGGTGATCCACCCGAAAACGATTAAGCCACTACAAAACAAGGGCATTCCCTTATATGTAAAATGCTTCCTGGATGCCAGCCTGCCTGGTACCCTCATTCATAAAAAACAGGTAAAACACCTGCCACCTATTATCGTGGTGAAACAAAAGCAGGTATTGATGCACCTGCATAGCCAGGACTTTTCTTTTGTGGGAGAAAAGGCCATCAGCACCTTGTATGCTTTGTTTAGTAAACTGAAGATAGATGCTAACCTGATCCAAACGGGCGCCATTAGCGTACAGGTTTGCCTGGATGACAATGAAGCGAAGGTTAGCCAGCTGGCACAGGCGGCCAGTGATATTTTTGAGGTACAGGTAGAAAAAGGATTGACCCTGCTTACCATCCGTCATTATACGCCGGAGTTGCTGGAATCTATGACTATGGGTAAGAATATTGTATTAGAACAGTTGACAAAGAAAACGGTACAGGTACTATATTAAGTAATACGTTATACGTCGTAAGTGAAGACCTCGTTTTACTTACAACGTATAACGTACAACATACAACTCCCTACTCCCTCACTCCCAACGGCAATACCGTTTTACCATACACTTCATTGAGTATTTGTGCAAAGCAACCATACATAGCGGAGAGTCCGCATACGATGCCTTCGTATCCTGCGAATGTGTGCAGTGATTTGTTTTCTGTAAAAGCGCTGGCGGCCAGCAGGAAGAATAATACAGTTAATGTAAAGAAGATAACCTGTAGCGTGCGGTTAAGCCGTAAGGTGCCAATAAACATAAAAAAGGTAAATACACCCCATAATAATAAATACCAGGCAATACCTGCTTCGCTGGAGGCATAAGCGGTACCGAAAGACGTTTTGGGGATCAGCCAAAGCGCTACGAGCGATAACCAGAAGGCGCCATAGGCCGTAAAAGCAGTGGCTCCGAATGTGTTGTTCTTTTTCCATTCCTGCAGGCCGGCAAAGATCTGGGCAATACCGCCCATAAAGATGCCCATGCCCATGATCATGGAATTGAGTTCAAAAAAGCCTGCGTTGTGCAGGTTGAGTAAAACAGTAGTCATTCCGAATCCTAATAGTCCCAGGGGTGCAGGATTAGCAGTCGTGTCCTTAATAACAGTGTTGGTTGTGTTGTTAGCAGTGTTCATCGTTAGAATATTTTGCTTTAAAGATTTGAAATATTCCACACATTACCAAGTCTCCGGTAAAAGAAACCTTCCCTTGCTACCATGGCACCATGATTGAGTAAACAAATTGATACACAACCATCTGTAAAATACCGGTTATGAAGCGGGTTATTGTATTATTAGCATGGACAGGCATGGCAGCCACAGCCTGCCATTCTTCTCAATCGCATAGGGATCATCCCAACGCTACTGATAGCCTGATCAATACAGGTGGCACTGCGGCTCCTCCCGGGTACCAGCGGGGCGCAGTATTGATTACACACAATGATTGCTTTACCTGCCACCGGATAGATACCAAATTAAGAGGCCCCTCTTACCTGGATATCTCTAAAAAGTATGGCTTTAATGAAGGGAATGTTGAAAATCTTGCCCATAAAATCATTTATGGCGGTGGCGGCCTGTGGGATACAGCTGTCATGACGCCGCATCCCAACCTGGTAGAGGAAGATGCAAAGGCGATGGCGGCGTATATTTTGTCGCTGAATCACCAGTGAGAGAAAGTTGTACGTTATACGTTTTACGTTATAAGTTAAGGGAGCAACAGGGAACTTAGTGAGTTAATATTCAGCGTTAGCCCATCATTCATAACTCATAATTCCTTTTCATTAACAACTGGTCATTGACAATTGTTTCCTCCTCCTCTTCTTCCGTTTCTGTATAGAGCCATGCCCACCAGATGAGTACCAATTGCAGTGGCAGGCGAAGCACCGCCAGCCATAAATAAGGATTGTGATCGAACATGAAATTGATCATCATCTGCAAATTGGCAGGGAAAACAGCCAGCAGAAAGAGTATCAAACACCAGGCGCCCGCTTTACGGGTTCGCTTTGGTAATGCCAATAGGGCAAAGAGAATACCGAGAATACCTGTTAAATAGATAAAGAAAGGATGCCAGGGAAGATATTTGGGCATTATCTTTTCATAGAACGCAGGATTGATAAAGTGGTAAATACCAGATGCTATATAAATGGATGCCATTGTATATAGCGATACATTCTTTTTCATATGCAAGGCATTAATCGTTGCTGTAATTTACGAAATAATGGTGAATTGTCAATGATGAATGGTAAATATGAATGACAAATGATGAATAATGCGTTACAGCTCAATATCAGCTTACTCAGTTATATTTACCTCCTTTAACTTATAACGTAAAACGTACAACGTATAACTCTCCATGGATTCCGTAACACATATCGTATTGGGCGCCTGTATTGGTGAAATATTTGTGGGCAGGAAAATAAGGCATAGGGCGTTACTATTAGGCGCCGTGGCACAGAGTGTACCAGATATTGATATAATAGCGGGTTCCTGGCTGAGCCCTGCGGGTGACCTGCTGGCACACCGGGGTATTACCCATTCCCTGTTGTTTGCTTTGTGTATGACGCCGTTACTGGCTTTTATAGCAGACCGGTGGCGGCGGCCACATAATATAGCTTTCCGCACCTGGTTATATTTCTTTGGTACAGAAATACTGGTTCACCTGTTCCTGGATACCGGCAATGCTTATGGAACAGGGTTGCTGGAGCCTTTTGATCATCATCGTTTTTCCTATAACAATCTTTTTGTAGCCGACCCTTTTTTAACGCTGGTACCGGCTATGGTTTTTATTATCCTGATATTGCATAAGGGGCATCGTGCCCGTATGAAATGGGCCATATTGGCTATTGCTTATTGCAGCATTTATTGGGCAGGCAGCCTGGTTAACAAGGCGAGGATGGAACGGGATGTTGTATTGACTACCCGTGCGCAGCATATCAGTTATGATCACCATTTTACTACCCCCACTCCTTTTAATAACCTGTTATGGTATATCATACTGGAGGATAGCAATGGTTATTATGTGGGTTATCATTCTGTAATGGCTAAGAACAAGGATATTCCCTTTGCTTACTTTCCCCGGCAGGATTCCCTGCTGGATGGCTTTCGGCAACGGGAAGATGTGCAACAACTGCTGCGCTTTTCACAGGGATACTATACCGTTGATAACCGGCAGGATACCCTGCGCTTTCACGACCTGCGTTTTGGGCAGGTGGCTGGCTGGGCAGATAACAAAGCCCCCTTTGCCTTTTATTATTATTTGAATTCCGATGATAACTCCCTGCTCATACAACGAGGGCGTTTTGCCAGGTGGAACAAGCGAACCATTGGGGTACTCTGGAAAAAGATGATGGGAGAATAGTTGCCTGATAGCTCATTGATGATACCTAAAAGTTAATAACTCCGGTCGGTAATATAATACACCAACTCTTCCAACGCTTCCCGGGGGCCGGTGGCAGGGAATTGGTATAACAATGCCAATGCTTCATCCCGGTAGGCAATCATCTTTGCTTCGGCATATTGCATGCCGCCATTATTGCGTACCAGCTGCACCACCTCAGCTACTTTGTCCTTATCCGTATGCTGATGGTTTACGATATGCATGATCTTTTTGCGCAGGGCGGGGCTGGCTGTATTCAATGTATAAATAAGCGGAAGGGTGATCTTCTTTTCTTTGATGTCGTTACCTACGGGTTTTCCTACAGTGGCTTCTCCATAATCAAACAGGTCGTCTTTTACCTGGAAAGCCATACCGGCTTTTTCTCCAAACCGGTGTACGAGATTTACAGCTGCCGGATCGGTAACTGTAGAAGAAGCCCCTGCTGCGCAGGCAGCTGCGAGGAAGGAAGCTGTTTTAGCCCTGATGATGGTATAGTATGTTTCTTCGCTTGTGTCTGGCCTGCGGGATTTGGTTAATTGCAGCAGCTCGCTTTCAATCATATCGCCTATAGCAGCAGCATATAACTCAAGTATGCGATGATCTTCATTGGAAAGAGAGAGCAACATGCCTTTGGCAAACAAATAATCACCGGCCATCACAGAGGCACGGCTATGCCATAGGGCATTTATTGACCAGGCGCCTCTTCTTTCGGTGGCATCATCTACCATATCGTCGTGTACCAGTGAGGCCGTGTGTAATAATTCTACCAGTAAGGCGGCGCGGTAACTGCGGGCATTCAACTCACCACCCAGGCGGGCACATAAGAGTACGAACATAGGTCGCATCTGTTTTCCCTTGCGTTGTTCAAGGTACTGCATGATCTTCGCCATCAGGGGAATATCACTTCGTAATTCTGTAGCAAAGTATGTTTCAAAATAGCGGAGCGCCTCGCCTATTTCTCTCTTTGTTATTTCCATAGAGTCTGGTGCAAAGTAACGGACAAACAATAGAAGAAGGCGTAATTTTACAGATCTCATCTGCAACTATTTCCATGACAACAAAAGCATCACTACCCACCATCCTGCTGGCCATGCTATTCTTATTGAACAGCTATTCTTCTCTTGCTCAAAAACTCATTCCGCCACCTGTTATGCAGGAAGTATGGTCGAAGCCCTATGATCCTTTTCGTATTGCCGGCAACCTGTATTATGTGGGTACGTACGACCTGGGTTGTTACCTGATCACTACCCCTAAGGGGCATATACTGATCAATACAGGGCTGGCAGAGTCAATGCCTGTGATCCGTTCGCATATAGAAACACTGGGGTTCAAATTTTCTGATATTAAAATACTCCTGACCACACAGGTGCATTTTGATCATGTGGGCGCTATGGCTGCTATACAAAAAGCAACCGGTGCCAAAATGATGGTAGATGAAAAAGATGCGCCGGTATTGGCAGATGGTGGCTATTCTGATTATATCATGGGTGGTAAGGGCAAATTGTTTGTGCCGGTGAAGGCGGATCGTTTATTACATGACCATGATACCATAACATTGGGCGGTACACAGGTGATACTATTGCATCACCCGGGCCATACCAAAGGTTCCTGTAGTTTTTTAGTGGATGTACAGGATGAGCATCGTTCGTACCGGGTATTGATTGCCAACATGCCCTCAATACTGGATGATACCAAACCTGGCATGCCTGCTTACCCCGAGGTTGCCGGGGATTATGCCTATACATTCAATGCCATGAAGCATCTGCAGTTTGATATATGGGTGGCTTCTCATGCCAGCCAGTTCGATCTGCAACAAAAACGAAAGCCCGGTGATCCTTATAACCCCGAAGTATTTAATGACCGGAAAGGATACGATGCGGAACTGGATGAATTGTATCAGTCATATCTGAAAAGGTTTCCCAACTAAATACAAATACACAATTTCATACTTTATTGGTACGCTATGCTGAACCCGGCCATGATCACATAGCAGCCAGTAAAAAAGGCTACCCCTTTGGGGCAGCCTCTAATGATTAATTAATACGCAAGCCTTATTGCTTCAGGAACTTCAGGGTATGTTTACCATCCGCCAATTCGATGTTGACGAGATAGAGACCCTGCTGC
>JAGFNK010001303.1:0-11201 GCA_025769875.1 Russula earlei
TGAATATTAGGCTCCCATATTTTATCTGCACCTAGATACAGTGTCTAAGGTTCTACTGTCAAAGTTTCAAGGCAATCTGTTGAGAAACTGTTGAGATATAGCAGTTTAATTTTGCACTTGAAATGACCAAAAATGGCAAGTGCAAGGTCACGTGAAAACGACAGTAAGTTGAATCCTGCCACATGTCTAGTGCATGGTGGGCACTCGCAAGAGGGCCCTTGGGTTAGGGAATACATGTTCCCAGAGCACTGGAACACTGATGACTGAACACTGATGACTGAACACTGATGACCGAACACTGATGACCCTAACCCGGCATTAAGACAAGCATTAAGACAGCATTAAGACCATGCATTGGGTAGTGTATTTTTTCTAAACAAACTCACTAACAATGCAGCCCTAAGGCTCCACCAAATGACAAATGACAGCCAACTGCAAAAAAGGCTAGGGGACACATGACGCCCACAACCAGATCACACCACCCCACTACCCACGCCAAACAGTCTTAGAGCAAAAACCACCCTGAGATTGCTAGCAAGCTGGACACCAGCCAACAGCACCCGCACAGAGGCCTTCCCCATCCTCCCACCCGATGCACCCAACTAGAACAGCTGGGTCATGGTAGAAACAGGCAGAAAAAACCACACAGAAGCACACCAAAACCAAAACAAACAAGAAGTTTTGATTTCAGAACTATGTAGCACAGGAACTACCATCAACATTTTCTGCAATGGAATCAGAACCAACAAAGACCACATAGACAACAAACAAGTTGGCACCATAGCAGTGGTACTTTACAAAGATGGGAAGCTATGGGGACACAAAGAAAAATCCCTCGGCACAACAATGACAGATGAGAACACTATCACACACTCCCTCACAGCCGGACTCAAAGTCCTGTCTGAGTATCTCAACTCACTAACAACACCGACAGATACACTAGTGCACATGTGTCTGCCAACACGTGGCACAACGAAACAAACTACCAACCTGAACCCCCACTACAAGCAAGCAACAGCACTACAACCACCTAAAGCAGATAGGTGAGATCATAACTACACATCCCTGGATGAACATAAAGCTACTCTGAATACCTAGAAGCACAGAAATGACAGGATACCAGAAGGCCAAACAACTGGCCACATGCACCGCACGCATAACACCCATTGCAGAAAACATGGAACCCATGTCACCATGTGAACAAAAAGGAAACACGAAAGGAAGCAGTAGTGGAATGGGAGAGGAACTGGCACAAAGCACCATGCACCTCCCTTGCATATCACACAGCCCTCACCAAATCTCTGGACAGAAAACCCCACCCTACTGCCCTTGCCCAGGAGAGAACAGACAAGGCCAACGCAGAAAGGCATAACAACCAAACACAACAACATGGAACAGAACCCAAAGCTAAGGCCCATGATACCAACCGAGAATTCTTGAACTTCGAACTTGAACTTGAATTTTGGGATTTTCCGGGAGTGACTGGTGTGACCAGTGTGATATAAGTGACATCGCATATATGATAAACTAATAGGTTTTTTTTTAATATGAGTTTTTATTCACTTGTGATTTGCATATTCGCTTGTGATTTGCATATTCGCGTATTCGCATATTTGTGTGTGATTGCACATGTGTAAGCCCTTTGTCAGTACCTTCTTTTCACCTTCACTTCGGTGTCACCCCACACTTTATTTTCCTGATCCTGATCATCACCTCCCATGCAGACCCGCTCGTCAAGAAGCTCTGATTCCTCTGCAGAAGAAACCCGAGCAGATATCAAGGCAAGATTGACGACTGAGGAGGAAGCCGAGTTCTTAAACTTCCTCTTGGAGCACAAGGACCAAATGACGTCCAACGCTATGTTCAAGGATCAAGTCTTCAATGAGGCGGCCAGTCAAATTAGGTCCCTTTGTAAGAAGGGTGGCTTCAAAACTCTGAGCTCGTGCAAGACGAAGTGGCAAAGGGTACGTGTTTCCTCTTTTGACTACACCTCAACACTGACACCGTTCAACTAGATGAAGACCGACTGGGACACCATTTCAGCGATCAAAAATAAGTCTGGCATGGCTTGGGATGATGTGACAGGAATGGACATATCAGCAGAAAATCAAAATCAGGCAGTGTATGATGAGCTGGTTGCAGTGCGTCTGTAACTCCTGATTTGTCGACAATATCTTATTTTAGTAGGACAAACCAGCGGTCAAGAAGTTCCACCACAAGGGCTGGCCACATTGCGAGGCCATGGAATCTCTTGTAGGAACAAAAACCAAAGGCAAACATGCATACCGGGCTTTGCAGCCAACGCCTCGTGCTGAGCATGCTCCATCCCAGCCAACACCTTGTGCTGAGCATGCTCCATCCCAGCCAACACCTTGTGCTGAGCATGCTCCATCCCAGCCACCTACTCCTGCTCACCTGACCCCCGATTTGTCTCAAGTCGGCGGCAGCAGGAGGGCATCGACTTCACCATCAAATACCTCATTTGACTTCGTAACCAACAAGCGTAAATCACCTCGCATTGACAATATCCTGATGACCGAAACATCTTCAGCTAAAAAACAGAGGGGTGACACCATGGCATCTGCTGTCATGGGTGTTACAGCGGTCATGAACAGAGTTGTTGATGTCTTCGACTCAACTGTCCATTCTCTTGGTTTCTCCCCACCCATGCCTGAATTCGCACCCACACCCGCACTCGCACCCGCACCCGCACCTGCACCTGCACCCACACTCGCAGGTGATACTGTACCTGGATTTTTGGCACTTCCCGAGTATGCACGCCGGACACTGGCAGTCCAACACCTTGCCAGTGATATCAAGGATATCACAAATGGTTGTTGGTTGCCAACTGATGATATTGTCCCAGCATTATCCCTGTTTGCCAATTGCGGCATCGGAGAGGTGGATGGCTACCTCGCGCTCATATCCGTGGAGTCATCACGTGAGTTTGCACATGGATACATATGTAATCTGGTGGAGAAAGTGAAGCGAGTGTAAGCGATGATTTGTGTTGTTGTGTCATGTATGTGTATCCAAATAAATATTTCACATATTGTGAAATTACATGTGATGTGCCAAAAAACATTTTCTGTCAAAAAGTTGCACGCTTTGTCCCCGTTGTTGTCCCCTCCCTCGCTCAAGATGCCTGATAACCCTCATCAGCAATGGGTACAATGGCGACGCCAACGGCACCAATGGCTCTATGTCATGTTAAATATGTCAACTGTTCTCCTACTTTGCTGCCAAGCATTACTTGAGCTCCTTGAACCCCTCTATCGTCCTCCTATCCCATATCACACATCTTCATACACTGGGGCTAAGTGGGTTGAGGACCTACTCACTGGCCATCCAGAGTGCATTCGGACTGAGCTTGGGGTGCATAAAAAAGTATTTATCATCCTCCAGCGGATCCTCCAACGACTTGGTATCTCATCATCACGACACGTCCAAGTCGAAGAACAAATTGCTATCTTCCTTTATACAGCTGTCACAGGGCTGCCATCGACACATGTCGGAGAGCGTTTTCAGCGGTCACCCCGCACCATTTCAAAGTAAGTATCTCTCAGGTTTCTTTCAGATGTCGTCTGATGGATAGCTAGGTATTTTAAAAAAATTCTAGGCGTTCTCTCGAGCCCTCCCTTCTACACCACATTTGTGCGCCTTCCCGATGCCGATTCCCCCCCTCACCCCCTTCATCCAAAGCAACCCCAAATTCTTTCCATTTCTCAAGGACGCGCTGGGTGCTATCGATGGTACACATATTGACTGTTTTGCCACTGCTGCAGAGCGTGATGCGGCAAGGAACTGCAAAGGAGGTCTCATGCAGAACTGCCTCATGGGATGCTCATTCGACCTCCGCTTCACCTACCTGCTGACTGGTTGGGAGGGTTCCACTGCTGACGTGACACTTTTTCATGCAGCACATCATTCTGATCTTCGTGTCCCAAGGGGGAAGTATTATCTTGGTGATGTGGGTTTTGCCTCGTCAGATGTACTTCTCACCCCTTATCAAGGCATGCGGTACCATCTAGCTGAATGGGGCCATGCTTGCACAAGGTGAGTCTTTGTTGTCTTACTTTCAAGTTGTCTTACTGATGTTTGTCCTAGGCCATGCACACCCAAGGAGCTGTTCAATTTGCGTCATGCCCAAGCTCGCAATGTCATTGAACGCATTTTTGGAATTCTCAAGCGGCATTTCAAGATTCTCTCACAACCCCGTGAGTATGACATGGGAGTTCAAGCACGCATCCCATGTGCGCTCGCAGCACTTCACAATCTTATTCGCACATATGACTCTAGGGAGATTGGCACCTTTGACGACCAAGTGGCTGACCTCCCCATGGACACACAAGAAGAGGAAGCGCTGGCTGGTGAACTTGGAACAGGCCCTGTGACGCAGCGTGAGAGGGAGCGAGCAAATATCAGGCAAGATAAAATTGCTGATGACATGTGGGAGCAGTATCAGAGAATTCAGAGGGACCGCGCAGAACGTGTTATTGAATAGTATTTTTTTCAAAAAAAGATTTTCCATTTCCTCTTCAAAAATCTCTCGCTCCGCGTGCATGGATCCTGGGCCCTACAGTATGCCTCAGCAACATTCAGCGGACACAAGTGGACTGAGTCAGTTCCCAGTCACAGCTGCAATCACAATACGCGAATATGCAAATCACAAGCGAATATGCAAATCACAAGCGAATAAAAACTCATATTAAAAAAAAACCTATTAGTTTATCATATATGCGATGTCACTTATATCACACTGGTCACACCAGTCAATCCCGGAAAATCCCGAAATTCAAGTTCAAGTTTGAAGTTCAAGAATTCTCGGTTGGTATCATGGGCCTAAGTTCCCAAGATTAATCACTTCCACACTCTACTGCTTTATTACAGGACATGCCTTCATTGGAGCGTACACACAACACTTCCACCCAAAACACACCCCCAACCGAATTGCCTGCCAATGCAGCAAAACCCCCCAAACAGTTGAGCATGTGCTCCTGTCCTGCCTCACATACGACAATGCATGCCAAAGATACCTGTCAACAGGAGGCTGCCCACAAAACATCACCCAACTCTTCAACCACCCCAAATGGACACAAAGCATGCTGCTCTTTCTTAAAGAGACTAAAGCATGCCAAAAACTGAGAGAAACTTGGGACCCAGGAGGAGCAAGGGATAGAGAGGGTCCATGACACCCATAACTTCAGACACAACCACCACACACTCCACTCTAACACTGCCATACCGCCCCAGCAGACTATACATAACCCCACAATGCCTAAACACATTATGTCGCTACATAGCCCATGACCGCCTCTGTATCATGTCATATGCGCTGTGGTATACAAATTTGGATTCAAAAAAAAAAAAAAAAAAAAAAGAGAGCATGAGTGTGCTGTTCCTGGGTCAAGACTGGTCTGAACTGGTCAATTGACTGCAAATGACCAAATGTAACTTGTCATGTGCAGTCCAGTCCAGTTTTTTGTAGATTTGGCAAACCAGTAGCCAGTCATGGTCTTGGTCACACCAAAATTGTGGGAAAAACTGGACTTAACCAGACTTTGAAGCACAAGTCATTGCAGCTCAGCGAAGAGGATGAGGGCTCTCTGTCTAACATAAGCAAATCAGAAGATGACCTGATAGATGTTGATGGGATCATGCTGGCTCCAATCTTTGTAGATGAGGTGCATGAAATTCAAATGTTGACTGATACTATCTCACATCACCTTTATGTAGCAAGTGGCAATTGTGTCATCAAATGTCAACACCTTGTTACCAAGTGGTTTGGGGTCCAGAAGATGCCGGAACACCTGAACTATGCACTGTGCCATTTGCATCATGCGTGCATCAGATCTTGATCATTTATGTCCATTGATATCGCGTTCGGAGCGCGTTGATCGAATCTTCCTGAAGGTGTACTGAAGAAGCAATGAGTAGCATTGTATCTGTCCCAGATGCTCTTGTACCACCATGTATGTCGCTTCCTTGATTAGGAAAGTACTTATGACACTGAGATTGCTACTGAGGAAGCACTTAATGCTTCCAGCACTTATTGCCGTTTTCAGTGCACTTGGCGGAGCTTGAATTCCACCCAAATCGGCGCAGAAACCCCCTCAAACATGCGGGATGAATATCTCCCTCAAAACAGCTTCAATTCATATGAAAATTATTGTCCCTGAATTGCCTGAATGAGGGCTAGGCAGCCCCATTGTTTTCATGAGATCTGAGTGAGAATTGGTGGAGCTGGACTCAAGCCACCTCCACATGTGTATTAGATGAATTACAACTCAAAATCATGGTCTATATCTATTATTTTTCCCTCATGTTGTACCCATGGGCTGTCTTGAGGCAGCCCCATAGTGTTTTTGACTCAAGTGTTGTGATGTGCAACGTTGTTTCCAGTGTGATTGGAGTCACGGCCAGCCACTCATCACCCCTCTTGCCTCTCGATTCTGACCATCCTTCTTGTTTTTCACAGACAGAGAGGAGTGGGTTGCAAAGAGGGGTCCTATTCTGAACTCTTTCTACTACAGAGTAGCTAGGGTGTTTTTATATACAGGAGAGAGGTACTAGAGATGAATGGCATGAAAGTGAATCAAGACTGGTTGAGACGGTCGAGGCGGTCGTGAAAGGCTTGAGATGCGAACGTGTCTAGTGTGCTGAGGCGTGCATGCACGCGTGGTCAGTGGCGAGGGCTGGGTGATGCGATCGAGGTCTTGATGTCGCACGCGAGATGGCTTGTGGTGTGTGGTTGGTGGACTGCCTGGAACGAGAGGGAGGTGGCAAGGGATGAAAGGGAGCTGAGGTGTCAGTCTCATGTTGTGTCGTGTCACGTTTTCGCATGTGATTTTGAGGCCAGCCATAATCTTCCTTACACCTCCCAGGGGCTTGAAACTTTGACCGTCCTCGGTCAAGCATCTGAATGCAAGTGTTCTGAGCCTTTCACGTCTGAATTGAGGCGGCGGTCGTGGCTGCTTGTGCTGCGGAAGACACAAAGGCGGCGATCGGCGATGGCGATGACGGAAGAGGTGAGGGCGATGGGAAATGGAGGCGATGGAGACGAGGGTGGTGGTAATGAGATGGCGGCTGCGTGGTGGTGGTGTTGTCTTGTGGCGGTGGCGGCATGGTCATCTCCATTGCAGGTGGTGGCAGCAGGCAGGGACAAGGAGTGAAGGCATAGGCGGTGAGCGTGAGTTCGTAGATAGAGACGTAGGTGGCGAGGACTCGAGAAACAGGATGCGTGGGGCGGCTTGCACAGGGGTGGGATCTGTCATCTTGTGGCGGCGGTGGCAGGGTCGTCTCCACTGCAGGTGTTGGCAGCAGATGTGGGCGAGAGCACGTGAACAGATGGGGAGGCGATGTGGGAGGTGGCATGTGGTGTGCTGTTGGCGTTGGCGACTGCTTCTCCTGTGGCGGCGGCTTCTGCTCCTGTTGTGGTGTGTCATGGCTAAGTTCGTGGCCAAGGCCTTCTTGGTCTTCTGGGGTGGTGCTGGTGGCGAGGGGTTGCGACGGTGCGGCGGTGCTGGTGTCGCGTGAAACTACTAAAGTGGCAGCTGAGACTGAGAAGACTGAGGCTGAGACTGAGAAGGTGGCGGTGGACTGAGCTGGTGTGACAGTGGAGGCGGACAGGGCGGAGGTGATGACTGAGGGCGATGCAGGGGCGACGGCGGCTGTGGCTGACAAGGGTGTGGCGGCAGTGGCTTGTGAGATGGTGGTGGAGATGGTGGCGTGTGGCACTAAGACGTCGGTGGCTGAGGCTGAGGCTACGGTGGCGGCTGACAAGACTAAGGCGGCTGGCAAGGCTAAGAGCGCGGTGGCGGTGGTTGACTGATCTGAAGCTGGGGCGACAGAGACGGCTGGCAAAACTAGGGGCGCGGTGGCGGCGGCTGAGACTAAGAAGGCTGAGGCTGAGGGCAGGGTGGAGATGGCGGTGGCTAGCAATGCTGGTGCTATGACGGATTGGGCTGAACTGACGAGTACAGGTGAGGCTAAGGCAGAGACTGATGCGAAGTCGGCGGCTGGCACGACTGAGGCTACTGTGGCGACGGACGAGGCAATGGATGAGACTGAGGGCAACGAGACGACTGAGGGTGTGGGAGCAGATGAGACGAAGGCGGGGGTGGCAGACAAGGCTGCGAGGGCTGAAGTGGCGAGTGGCACTAAAATGTCGGTGGGCGAGGTTGAGATGGTGGTTGTGCATGGAGCTGAGACAGTGGCCATAGCAGGCAACACTGAGGGCGCAGGAGCTGGTTGGGCTAAGACAGGGACAGTGGCGATAGGCGATGTCATGGCTGAGGCTATGGCAGTGGGGACAGATGAGGTGGCGATGATGGCAAATGCAGGCGATGCTGGGACGGCGAGGGCAGGTGGAGCTGAGGCGATGATGGCTGGCGAGTCGAGGATGGCGGCGGTGAATGAGGTGACGGGGACGGCGGACGAGGTGGGAACCGCAGGGATGATGGGCAAGGCAGGCGAGGTGGAGGCGATGGTGCATGATGTAGGGACGGAGGCTGGAGCGGGCATGGGCGCAGGGTATGTGTATGGTCAGAATGGAGAGGTAAGAGGGGTGATGAGTGGCTGGCCATCACTCCGATCACACTGAAAACAATGTTGCACACCACAACACTTGAGTCAAAAACACTATGGGGCTGCCTCAAGACAGCCCATGGGTACAACATGAGGGAAAAATAATAGATATAGACCATGATTTTGAGTTGTAATTCATCTAATACACATGTGGAGGTGGCTTGAGTCCAGCTCCACCAATTCTCACTCGAATCTCATGAAAACAATGGGGCTGCCTAGCCCTCATTCAGGCGATTCAGGGACAATAATGTTCATATGAATTGAAGCTGTTTTGATGGAGATATTTATCCTGCATGTTTGAGGGGGTTTCTGCACCAATTTGGGTGGAATTCAAGCTCCACCAAGTGCGCTGAAAACGGCAATAAAAGAAACCTGTGTATCCTACCCAGTACTTCACACACCAGAATGGACAAAACAATTTATTCTGGATACCGATGCATCAGGATTCGCCATTGGAGCCATCATATCCCAAGAATATGAAGATGGTTTACACCCAATCCCATACTATTCTAGAACACTATTGGATGCAGAAAGAAACTACGACGCGCATGACAAAGAACTAGCAGCAGTAATTTTCGGGTTAAAAAGTGGACGACCATTCTTCCTAGGAGCTGATAAACCAGTCAGAATAAGAACGGACCACAAGAATCTCACCTACTTCAAAGAACCACAAAAATTAACAGGATGACAAGCCTGATGGATGCAATACATGCAAGATTTCAACATCACCATGGAACGCGTCCCTGGACACACACACACGATTGCCGACACACTTTCTTGTCGCAAAGACCTTAACAAGGGGGTAGAAGAACAAAAAACCACCTTACTACCACCAGAAATCTTCACACGAAAAACTTACCTACCAGACAAACCTGACAAATGATGAGAAATTCTGAGACAATTTCATGACACCCCTTTTGCAGGACACCCAGGAATAGCTAACACCTGGGACTTAGTCAAACAACATTATGAAGGACCTAGACTATGACAATTTGTAGAACAATACATCAAAGGTTGCGCCAAATGTCAAGAGTCCAAGACCAACATACCTAGAAAGAAAGCCACGACCTTTCCACTCAACACACATGTTGAACAGGGCCCCTTTCAATATGTATCAATGGACCTTATCACTGATCTGCCCAAATCAGAAGGATTCGACAGCGTCCTTACCATAGTCGACCAGGGATGCTCCGAAGCAACAAAATTCATCCCATGCAACAAAACGATCGACGGAACAGGCGTTGCACACGAATACTTGAAACACCTCGTACCTTGGTTTGGCATTCCCAAAAGAATAATCTCCGACAGAGACCCCCAATTCACATCAAACTTCTCCAAAGCCATATGTAAAAATTTAGGCATCAAACAAAATATGTCCTCTGCATTCCACCCCCAAACCAATGGACAAACAGAAAGAATGAACGCGTGGCTAGAACAGTATCTAAGACCTTGGACCACGACCCATCCTCATTCCTGGGCAAAAATGCTTCCCTTGGCAGAATACGCGCACAACTCATGGAAACATGAAACATCACGAAGATCACCACACGAACTCCTCATGGGATTTAAACCCCAAATTAACATCAGTCTAGAAGACAACAACGTACCTTCTTCCATCGATCGCTTGAAACAACTGGAAGAAGCAAGACTAGATGCACAACAACTTCTAGAACACAAACAACAACCCCTAAAACCTGACATCAAAGAAATGGAAGAAGGAACCCTCGTATGGCTGGAAGCGAAGAACCTCAAAACACGAGGAACACGCAAGCTAATGCCCAAAAGATACGGCCCATTTCCCATCACAAAAAGAATTTCCAAAGTCGCCTATCAATTACAACTCCCGCCATCTATGAAAATACACGACATCTTCCATGTCAACCTCCTCCTTCCTTACAAGGAAACGGAAGAATACGGCACACCATTTACATGCCCTCCACCAACCATGGAAGGTGAGGAAGAATACGAAATTGAAGTAATTCTAGACACTAGAAGGTTTGGACGAACACGTAAACTTCAGTACCTCGTACACTGGAAAGGATACCCGACATCAGATGACTCCTGGGTCGACCACCACAACCTCAACGCCCCAAGACTTCTGAAAGAATACTACTCCACTTTGGCTGGACAACCCTAGATATAAAAGACACCATCAACAAGAGTTATTCCCTACCACCTCACCCCCAAACATCGTAACATGTCCTCTACACAAAACTCCCCCACTGCCTCCACTGCCACTCTCGTACCCACACCTCCATACTCTCCTATGCTCATCCACCTACCACTATCCAGAGAACCATCTCCCTCAACCACAGCAACCATCAACACCAGACTACTTGTTCAACATGCCGCACAACACGCCGCTATGATAGTACAAGCATGCGAACTATGGGAAGATGACTCCCTCACCACTATACTAAGAGCCTTCAGCAATCGATCCCCTGCTCGAGGAACCGACTCTCCTATCAGAACCCGCAGCCCCTCTTACCATGTCCGCTCTCCATCACCCGATCCCATTCCGATTCCCCTGTGCATAAACACCCCTATCATCGAACAAGTGGAGAATGTTGTCGTGCTCAATGAGAACTTCACTCCAGTCTACCACAGCAGGACAC